>QLPI01001897.1:0-21738 GCA_003314275.1 Chroogomphus rutilus | reverse complement strand
CAGCTTATTGAATGGTTCGTATTTGGTTGCTTAATGGGGTATTCTAGTCGGTACCGCCGAGTGACCGGATTCTCGGTACGTGTACTTGACATACTCCCTCATTCTGGGTATTGACTAGGCTTAGGCCCCTTACCTTCTCTTTCCTCTGTAAAGTCCTCTACTTGGGCCGGCACCTTTGGTACTCTCCAAGTACCCCCTCTGTCCCAAATTGGTGGCACACATGGAAAGTAGGGTGCAACACATGAGTACATTGAAGCCAAAGCCACTACTTTCAGCCTGCAGGACTTGGCTGCTCTCCGCCCACATCTTCAGTATTACCAAAGCTTGACAGCTACTTTATATAGTCTAAGAACTAGAGGTGGAAGATGTGGAACAGGATAGTGTAAGGTATGCAAAAGGGGATAAGGTATGGAAAGCATGTGGAAGCATAACTGAGAATAGAACAATGGACATAATCCGAAAATAGAACAATAGACATAACTGAAATAGAACAATAGAATATGATGGAACATAAAACAATAGAAATGTGACCAAAAATAAAACAATAGAAATATCCTGAGGTAAATCAGAACAGGGCATAAAAGAATAAGTGAGGTGGGAATAATGGATAATGAATAAAGGAAAACATGAATGGTGAATGTACCAAGCCAAGACCAATGTACTAAGTGACTTGTAAATGACTTGGTCACCTGTGCAAGGAATTAAATGTTTAGCATTCAGTTAGTATGAGCAAGTGAACCAATGCTTGGTAGCATGTCCTTAACACTCAGACCTTGTCTGCATGGTGATGATCTGTGCTCTACCTCCAGAATACTCCTCTTTTGTCTCCCCTCTTATTTTACTACCTCAGGTGAACCTCAAGACACTCTGGGAGGCATTCATACTTGAGGAAGATAACAGGAAGGCCTCTATTGCTTGGGATTCCATTGTTACAGCAGCAAATCTCACAATATCATCTTCTCATGGTTACAAAGCATCAAATGCTTCAACTTCTCATCCCACCTGTGAGTTCTGCCAGACTTACAATCACACACAAGCTCAGTGTCATTTGTTCAAACAGTTCCAGTCCCAGGATTGCACTCAGGCTCAGGAGGCTTGCTCCAATTGTCATCACAGTCATACAAACATTACCACTTTGTCTGCAAATTCATTGGCATCAAAGTCACCAACCACCATGTCCTCTGAGAAAGCTAGTGTAGCATAGCACAATGGAGACTCTCAGGAGTATGCAGGCAATGCAAGTATATTATTCTTTAACTTGTCTACATCCTCTTTCTCACACAGCCTTTGCTGGCTGACTGTGGAAGCAAATTTGTGTCTCACTTCTTTAGGTCACTCAGTAAAGCCCTTGACATGCACTTACACTTCACCTTGGGCTATCATCTCGAAGTTGACAGCCAGACTAAATATATAAATCAAACCCTGGAACTGTCAAGTACACATACCGAGCATCTGGTAATTTGGCAGTGCTGACCAAGCAGTCAGACTACATCCACACACAAGTGTGCAAGCTGCATGCAAGTCACTTGATACACCAGTCTCAGCTCAGCATCTACCATCCACATTCCTTGTCCCTATCCCTCATACACTTTGCCCCATTCACCATCCATTAATCCCACCCCGTCCACTCCTTACTCCTCGACCCATCTTACCTCGGGACATCTGACCATTGTTTTATAGTTGGGCACTCCCTATTATCCTATCCTTGGCCACATTCCTATTATTCTATTTTCATTGTCCTATCCCCGTTTACATTCCTCCATTCTATTTTTTGCTCATTGTGGACAATACCCCCACATGCTCTGCATACCTTATTGTCCCACATTCCTTATTCCACATGTCGCTTCTTAACCTATATAAGTAGGACATGCATGTACATACTCCCTCATTCTGGGTATCAAATAGGCTTAGGCCCCTTACCTTCCCTTTCCCCTGTAAAGTCCTCTACTTGGGCCGGCACCTTCAGCACTCTCCAAGTATCCCTTCTGTTCCAAATTGGTGGCACACATGGAAAGTAGGGTGCAACGCACAAGTACATTGAAGCCAAAGCCACTACTTTCAGCCTGCAGGACTTGGCCACTCCCCGCCTGCATCTTCAGCATTACCGACACTTGACAGGAACAATATCTTTGAGTCTACTGCAATTCATGCCATTCAGAATGAGCATGTGGCCATGTCATCCTGATACAATACTAGCCCAATATGGTAATGAGCCAAAGCACCCAAAGCCACTGCAAACCTTTGCATAGGGAATTGCACCCAGACAATCCAGGGTTCTTCATATTTTATCCTTCATATCCCCAAATTTTATGACACTTCTCCTATGACTTTGTATATAGTTTCATTTGTATTTCCATTACTTTCCATTGCAACAATCCCTCTATTCACTCACTTTAGACATTGTTCATCATTATTGTCTCATCCCCCCATGTAAATAATTTTCCCATGCTCTATAACAAGTGTTTTATCCTTGTGATTTTTGGCAAGGCAGTCCTGTACTTTATAATGGGGAGAGGATGGCATTAGATTCTAATCAGTAATACGAAAAGTCCTTGAGAAATAAATCTGATGATCAAATACAATTTCATATTGTCTCATGGCAGGTATACCCTTACCTTTAAATCGGGGGAATCATACCCGCTCGGCAGAGCCATGGCACTTGCAGCTAGTTCTGAAAATCTGGTTAGTAAAATGCCACTGACCTCCAGTCAACATTAATAGCAAGAGGTTCAACATGAGGACTTCGAGTGTCCTCGAGAGGGATCGACCATGGAAGCTGGTATCAGGTGCGCCAGGTATGAAAAGGTCGTTGTCAGTTGCTGTATTCTTCAATGTAAAGGCTGTCTGGTCGAGTAATGTCCGGCATTGAGTGAAATTGAGATTGAGGTCGCAATAGTCTTCTTGATTAACGAAAGGATGGGTGGTCACACAGAAGATCTAGTGTGGATGAACAATATACTGTTTCAATGTACGAACCAGCGTCAACGACTTTCTGACACAAAGGTGACTGGTATTATAAAGAAGCTAGAGAACTTATCGTGCGTCGCGCACTGTGATCTAAATGGATGCATGATAATTGTCTCCGAAAGACTGTGGAAGGAGCCGTGGCCATTGTGTTGCTAAATTAAGCTAACCTATATGATGTATCAGTCCAAACGCCTTCAAATGAGGATGTTGCTGGAGATCCGAGTGTCGCAGCCTCTGATATACCGCTGATAGAAGGTGCTGGAAGCAGAGTGCCCACACAAAAGTTGATGGTGAGATTATGAAGATGCAGCACTTCGATTGGAGCAAATGCACGTTTGCTGGTGTCTTAATTGAAGACTCTCAAGCACTCCGATGCACCACGAAATTCTCCCAATCTTCCACCACAAAATTCTCCTAATCCTCCATCGCGAAATTCTTCCTTCAAGTACCGCACCAGACACAGCTATCTTCAATGGACCGTCAGGCACAAGTATGATCGCATCGGCAGGATTCGCAAGCAGAAACTTTGGAGGGATCAAACAATGTTCTCGAATCTTATCAGGCTACTTTTGGGGAAAGGATAGGTTGCCGAGCGATGGTACAAACATAGTGTCGGTCCTCAGGCTTTACCGGTTATTTTGGATGTGAGAAGGATCTGTCAATCCAAGTATCCTCTTCCCGGTATGTAGCCGCGACATTCCATCGCTGCAGCTATTGGGCAATCTTGCCAATGGTGCGTCTTTCATCTGTATTTCCCCGAAAGCTCAGAAAAAGACAAGTCGCGGGGCTCGCTGCTAGGTCCTCGTATGTCGCCATTTTGTGGCAGAAGGCGCTTCTTAGCCGAACAGTCGCCATGACATCTCATTGTTAAATGATATCAACAAAGACGTAGTCACGACGTTATGCTTTGTCCAAATATATGAGGGCTATAAAGCCCTCGATTCTATTCCAGATCGACAATGAACCATGGGCTCGAAATCGTCAGTTCATTCCTGTATTCCACTCGTCCCCCACACTGATTGCATCTGCTAGGAAATTCGACTACAAGGAACTTTCTCGCAAGCTTGAAGAAGGCTCGGACAAATCCAAAACGCCAATCCAGGCCACCAAGGCTGAAAAGTTTATAGCGCCTGTTCTAGCCAACACGTCCGTAATACAAGCTGGGGTTCGAACACTGAGCAACCAGCCCGTGGTAAAAAGTGCCATCCAAGCTCTAAGCAACGTCCCGATTATAGAAAATGCCATCCAGGTCTTGGACCAAGTCTCCGAACTCGGCAAATCTATGCCATTCGTGGCTCCGGCTTTCGTGCTCCTGAAGTTCATTATTGAAGTGGAGAAAAAGGCACGGGATGCAGATGCAAAATGCAACGACCTGCTCGAACGCATCACGTTCATGCTCAGTCATCTTCCCGCGCTTAAAGATGTTGAAGTGATAAAACCGACGCAAATGGTAATTGAACGCATGAATGGCGTTCTCAAGGATGCCGCGTCTCTTGTCGCAGCTTACCGAAAGCAAAGCGCTGTTGCGCGGCGCCTTAGTCTCAACAACAGGGACAAATTCGTTGCGGCTGTAGCTGCTATCAATGCCTGCTCCAATGATATCATGATCAGTCTCCAAATTCATCAGACTACTCGACTCGATGTCCTTACTCGTGGCATCCCTGCTGATCCCGAGGACGAGGCGGCGCAGGAGTTCGTTGCTCGTCACGGCCACCTTGATGATATCAAGAAAAATCCTGAACTTGTCTCAGAGTTTGCGAAGCAGCAAAATCTGGAGATGGGGGAGGATGTCATGGAACAGTTGAATACGAATATAGCCGACACTATGCAGCAGACTATGGGTCGCTTGGAGGGCATGCTCGCAGGAAATATTAGCTCCGCCATTGTCGATGGTCTCAAAGCGCTAGTTTCTGATATGCAGGCAGCGGATGCACAACAACATTTTATATGTGTCCAGTGCGAGAAAGACTATACTGACTCGTCAAACGGACCTCAGGCCTGTTCTTTCCACCTTGCAGAATATTCATCGTGGAGCCGAAATTATCCATGCTGTGGTTCATCCCACCCTTGCCAGTACCAGTCGCATCGTTCGACTCACCATTGCGATTATCCATATGGGAAGTTCTTCCCCTATTCTTACGGTATTCTAGGCTATGTAGATACACTGGACAATTGGGTCTCTGTAGAGGACACCAATCTCGAGGACAACGCGGTTCAAAAAGCTTCTGCAGGTCGGCTTCTTCGATGGGCATCGCGCGCCTTCCTTATTGAAGAACCTACGATACTCATCACCGTTGGCTCCATCTGGCATGATAAACCGTACTATTTTCATACATTCACTGCCGAAGACCTCAAATCTGTTGCAGAAGCTATTCGTCTGACTGGCAATATTGTCATTTTCCGCACGTCGCCCAAAACTTCTGAGTTTGCCATGGCCGAGTGGGTGGTGTCTGCCACGAATAAAGTTTCCGGAATACGTCTCACTTCACAGGCTGCAACCTCAGATTCGCCATTTATCCGTGTCTGCTTTATCGATCCGGACAAGTGCACAAAGTCCGGGGACGTCCTCACTCTCTCTGAAGGTGGATTTGTTTATTATACACCTTCTGATCCATACGTTCTGCCGGATCCCGTTCGTGTCAGCCCCGCAGTTAAAGATGTTCCCTTACGTCCCGCACGCACCAACTTTAAGACGCGCACCACTCCGGCCCTTCCTGTCATTCTCAAAACGATGTCGGACCCCCCACTCGGTGCGAATACCGAATTGGCTGGGAGAGAAATGGATTTCTTCCGGGGCGAGGTCGCGGTGTTCAACAACCATCCAACAGCCTCACCAAACCCAGTTACCATTTCTTCTATTGCAGCATCATTCCGTCTCGTAGGAGACCAAGATTACACTTCAGTCAAAGAATTCAAGATCCTGGATAATTCTCAGCTTCCTCTCACCATCGAGCCACGTAAATCTTGGCTTCTCAAATTCCAAGTGATTGTTCCCCGCACCAAAGAAGACAACAAACTTCAAATTCGTTGGTTTAATCGTGCCCTTATTGCTCGTGATCGCCCTCTTCGCCTTAAGCTCGTTTTTCAAGACATTGAAGGCGAGGAGTGTTCCATTGTCCTTGAATACGTTTTCAATCCCTGGACTTTCGATACACAGAAAGACGATGATCTAGCATTCTTCTACATCGATGATCCCCTCCGTGTGGATCGCCATATAGTTCGGGTCACCAAGTCGGATAACTGTATAATTGGCCTAAACCATACACAGATAGAGGTAAAACGACTGGAGAAAATCGTCTATCGAGCGATCAAATCAGGCGAAACCGAGATCGACCTTGAAATCAACGAGGAGAAGGATGACGGCGTTTGGGAATGGAATGCTTGGGCCCTGGTCGACCTTTCCTGCCGTCGCGTCTATGCTTTCAAGATCTTGATCAAAGAAGGTAAACAAGCGAGCACCAAGCAATTCGGATGTATGGGATACGTCATGTGTCCTAGCTATGGGGATCGGCCTAAAGGATCTCGGCCTATACGCTACGCGGTTGAAAAAGTCAAGTTTCCCGACTTGGAACCATATACTCCCCCGACATTTCCTACTGATGACAAGCTTGATGACTTTGTACCAGAACCTCCAGCACCCAAAGGTCCTGCATCCGTTGGCACTGCTCTCGCTGGCACTGCCGGTCATGTGGTTATGTCAGAAGAACTCGATCGCCGTCTGACATCCATCGACTCGAACCTCTCGCGCATCGCAGATGCTCTTGAGAAACTGGTTGATTTTGGAATCAGCAAACCGTAAAAAAAATTACCAGAGAAGAGCGCATGGCAACTCTTGTCTATCAAAAGTTACCAACAGATTGTACGTCTGTTTTCGTCCCAAGGGTTCTCTTGATATTCGATAGTGTTCCTCATTCATGCGTACCAATTATTCTTGTAAATTCGAACATTGAGAGTTTGTGATAGAAATTGCAGAAACACCCAATCGATTCATAATCCGTGCCTTCAAATGGATCGTCACATCTGGCATGTTAATATGACTCTCCTGAACAAAGCTTTGAAAATATATATATATACTGCCAGCTGTTGTCTCAACCGTCTAACTCACTGATCAGGCTCAAGTGAGGACCTTGAGTGTTTTGTTGTTAGGGAATGGGACGGGTCACCCACGGGTTAAATGTTGGTGACCCACACCCAAACCCGAACCCGTCAACCAATGGAGAAAAAAATCCATGGGTTGACGGGTGTCGGGTGTGTGTCGCACGCGCACACGTACGATACCTGTCGTATGCGTTCCTCTGCCCTTCGGGCGGAAGGAGCACCAAGGTGGCTTTGCCATGCCTGGCGAAAGTTTTTATTGGTCCTCGCTGAACCATAGTCGGCATGGGTATTTATTGGGATTGCAACCTTTTAATACCTGGAGAAATAAATAAATAAAAAGTGTGCACTGGGTGGGGTGGTGGAAGAAGGAAACTTATAGGTGACATCATTAACTCGGGCCCTGATCCCAGCTTGTATGACACACGCCCTTTGGGCGGAAGGCACAGCAAGGTGGCTTTGCCATGCTTAGTAGCAGCCTTTGCAAGTACAGCAGCCTGGCGGCCACCTTTGCAAGGACGGTGGCCCTGCGGCAGCCTTTGCAAGAACGGCCGCCTATCACGGGTGTGCACTGTGTCATGCGTGTGGTCGGGAGGGTGGCCATGGTGGGAGGAAGGACGGCAGAACCATTTTTACTCGCCTATGAGAAAAGTGGTGACCTGCAATGAGTGTTTTCATCGAAGGTTGTACGTGCCTATGAGTTCTCACAGCTGGGGTATACACTGGGGCATGCGAGCCGTTTTAGTGCTTTGATACTCCGTTCGGTCATTTGAGACAAAGTGATTGTGGAGGGGGAGAGAAGGCATGTTTTTTTTTTGCCACAGAACCATGTTTACTCACCTATGATAAAAGTGGTAACCTGTAATGAGTGGGTTCATCAAACATTGTACCTGCCTATGAGTTCTCACAGCTGTTTTCATGCATTGTTACCCCATTTGGTCATTTGAGATGAAGAGTGAGCTCCTCTACTTGTGTACTTAGTCCAGTGTCTAAACCTAGGATTTTCCCCCTTGTCGGCTCTGTGTGATGGCCCACAGATGCCACAGGGGTTGCCCTTACAGTGGAGCAATATAGTGTAGCATACAATGCCAAGATGGAATAGGCTGAATACATGAGGTATGCTGGGTTGAGTGAGGTATGGAGCATGGGGCTAGAATGTTGAATAGGCTGGATAGGTGGGACTGAAAAGACAGGGGTATCAGCATAGCAGATAATAATAGTCATTGTGTTTTTGGTGGCCCTCCTGTCTGCTGCTGCTTTCTTCTCAACCACTTTCTTCTTGGCTGAGGCCTTCTTCTCTGCTGCCTCTAGCTGGACTTGGTTGGGCATCATGTTTGGAGTTACAGGTTTGATCACTGAGATATGGAAGACTGGATGGACTGCCTGCATGTTGTCAGGAAACCAAAAAGTGTAAGAGTGGCTACTATTTCACACAATGACCTCAAAGGAGCCAAGAAACCTCTCTGCCAACTTCTTGGATAGCTGAGCAGTGCAGAAGATTTGTGCTTCAAGAAATCCTGAGGACCCAATTGCAAACTCAGGAGAAGGGAGGCTTCAGACATCAGCCAAGCTTTGATAATGAGGTTGAGGTGTTGTGAAGTTGGTCTAAGTCTATGGCAAACTTGCATGCTCAGGAGGAAGTGAGGTTACATTCAGGGTACACAGTGATGTTTAGGTGATGTCCCTTGTTAGTGAAGAAGGAGAGATGCCAATAGTAGCATTCAGAGCATCATTATAAGCAAATTTGGCCAGTGGTAACAGTTTAGACCAGTTGTCCTGCTAATAGTTGCAGTAGACTTGTAGGTATTATTCTAGGGTTTGATTTACACATCTGGTCTGACCATTGGCTTTGGGAAGATAGCCCAAGGTGAACTGTAAGTGCATGTCTAAGGCTTTACTGAATGACCTGAAGAAGTGAGAAATGAATTTGCTATGGTCAGATATTATATGAAGTCAGTACATCATGTTTCAAAAAGATATGAAACACAAACATTTTGGCCAGTTCAGCCAAAGTTATCATGTTAACTGTAGGAATGAAGATACTTTGTTTAGTGAGCCTGCAGACTATTACCAGAATTGAAGTGAATCCCAAGGACAGAGGGAGTTGTTTGATGATGTCCATTGAAATTGAGTCCTGATGTCATTCAGGGATTGGTAGTTACTTCAGAAAGCTATAAGGTCTGTGTCACTGTGATTTTACACATATACATGGTGCAGGATTTGTTGAAATAGATAAACTGAAATCTAACTCAGTCTCTTGGAAAAGAGCTCAAATTAGAAGTAGCTAACTATCTGAAATACTAACTAAAAAGATAGTTAACAATTGCATGGGATATGAGAATAAGCTTGGGCTCATACCTCAGTCTCTTGGAAAAGACCTGAGGTCACAGCATCACACAACTGCAAAACATAACAGTAAATTGAAACTCCTACCAAAGGCAGATATCAGGGTTAATAATGATTAGGATATATGGAAGAGATTTTTGGGCTAAATGTCGATTCCTTAACAGGATTTTCAGAATTTGACAACCAAAGTGCATAGGCCTGGCCAAGTGTATTCTTGGTGAATAAAGGCTAGTGTCTTGTTTTGACTGAAGTGACCCAAGAGTATATGGTCATTCTTATACTTTAGAACTTGTAGTCTGAGGTTGTTAGTTTCAGGTATGTAGAGCAGTTGTCCAGTGGAAGAAAGCCATCATCTGATTGTGTCCATCTTGGGTTTGGCTTTGCATGAGGACCAAGATGTTGCATTGCTATGGGATCTTAAGGAATAGCTGATATGATGTTGGAATGAAGTGTTTCAGAGTCCATGATGATGCTTGAAGCATTGGAATGAGAAGTTGAGTTGCTCAAAGTGATTCTATCACTTGAGAAGTCATAAAGATTGGCCAAAGATTCTGTGGGTTGATGGTGCCATAGTTTCTACCTCTAGACATCCCATTGTCTAGTTAAAACATTGGGCTTGATGCCAAGTTTCCTAGGACAGAACTGAATCATGAGGTTGATGTGAGATAGGAATTCAGACCAATGTACCTGCTGATGGGTCAATGCTTTAGTGGTAGAAAAGTACTCAAGATGTTTGTGATCTGTCACAACATCTATTAGTTCAACTGAGCCTTCCTTGTAGTGTTGCCAATGTTTGAATGCTTCAAAAATTGCTAATAACTCCTTATTATGGATGTTGTAGTTGAGTTCAGGAGCTGTGAAAGTATGGGAATAGAAAGCTACTGGATGAATTTCACCTTCCAAATTTATGATTGACAGAATTGCTGCAAGTCATTGACAAGTAAATGGATGCTTGGCTCAATCTTCCACCCAAAAGCCCATGGGGTTTCCCTGCACTTATAGCCTATCATAATGGAAAGCTTAGAATATGTATATATTACAGAAAACTCAATGAGGTAGCTGTGCCAGATGAATTCCCTCTGCCCAGACAAGATGCCATTTTGCAGGCTTGTACAGATTCTCATTGGCTTACTACCTTAGATGCATTGGCTAGATTTTCTCAGCTCATCATATCAGATGACTCCAAGGAAAAGACTGCATTCAGAGCTCATAGAAGACTATACCAATCCAGATGTATGCTGTTTGACTACTGAAATGGTCCTGCTATATGGCAAAGAGTCATCCAGGAAGTGTTAGCCCCATGTTAAGTCTCGGTAATGCCGATAGTGTGGATGGGAATTGGCCAAGTCCTGCAGACCGATTGAGGTGGCTAGGCTTCAATGTACTCTTGTGTTGCTGTCAAGTGCATGTTGTCAGGGGACAGCCCCTTGCCCACTAATATTTATTCCTTTTCCCTTTATTGATATCCTCCTTCTCTTATGGATTCTTTAGTTAATTCTTCTGTTTTCACTGACTGTGACATAACTTACTCATGTCACAGTCACTAGCTATATAGTCTTGCTGCTTAGGTAAGGGATCCTCACCTCATTCTCTTCTGGATCCCCTTACCAGGTATGCACCAATATTGTACTTAGTTTCCTTTTAATCTATATTCACTTCTGGATCCCCTTACCAGTGTCTGACTGGGTCTGTGGGTAGGCTTAGGGTTAGAGTCCCTGAGTCAGGCCTAGGGAGAAGACCAGGGCTGGGTGGTGTCCCGCTGGTTCTAGCTCCCAGCAGTTGCCCAGGAATCAGTACCAGCGTGAGTTGCCCTTACACATGTACCAAGCACCCATTACCTCAGCAGTGCCAACCAAATGATCAGTCTAACTCCACGTGCAAGTGACCAATCCACACATATGTCACTTGGTACGTCGGTCTTGGCTCGGCATATTCATCCCCCACATTCCCTATTCCCATCTCTCATCTTCTCTTCCCCACTCATTATCTACTAATCCTACACCATCCACTCATTAATTTTCAACCCACTCTACTTCGGGACTTTTCACCATTGTTTTATCTTTGGCCATGACTGTCAAGTACACGTACCGAGACCGTCTATTCGGTAGTGCCGACCGAGCAACCATTCTATGTCCACATCCAAGTGTCTACACCGCATGCATATCACTTGGTACGCCGGTCTCGGCTCGGCACATCCACCATCCACATACCTACTCCTCACCCCTCGATCCGCCTCACCTCGGGACTTCCTGTCCTTGTATTATCCTCGGCCATGACTCCATTGTTTTATAGTCAACCACTCTCTATTATCCTATCCTTGGTCATGTTTCTACTATTCTATCTTTTATTGTTCTATTCCCGTTTTGCATTCCTTCATTCTAATTTTACTTGTTGTGGACAATAACCACATGCTCTGCATACCTTGTTGTCTCACATTCCTTATTCCACATGTCGCTTCTTAAACCTATATAAGTAGGGCATGCATGTACATATTTCCTCATTCTGGGTATCGACTAGACTTAGGCCCTTCTACCTTCTTCCCCTCTGTTAAGTCCTCGACTTGGGCCGGCATCAGCAGCATCCTCCCGAGTATCTGTCTGTTGCAAATCGGTGGCATGCACAGCAAGTAGGGTGCAACGCACGAGTACGTTGAAGCCAATGCCACTACTCTTGGCCTGCAGGACTTGGCCATTGTCCACCCGACCTTTCAGCAGTCCTGAAGTTCGTCAGTACCTGAAGCCTGACAATGACCCTATTATTTTATTTGGTCACTCTCTATTATTCTTTTCTTAGCTACATTTCTATTATCTTATTTTCATTGTTCTATTCTCGTCCACATTCCTTGTTCTATTCTGGATCACTGTGGACAATACTTCCACATGATTCTTCATACCTTATTGTTCTCGATTCCTTATGCCACCCTGTACCACATCTTGCTTCTTACTTAACCTATATAAGTAGCGAATGTATATAGATAGTTCTTCACTCTGAATATCAACTTGGTTTACGTCTTCTTATCCCCTCTTCTCCTGTCTGAAGTCCCTTACTCAGGCCGACACTCTTGGCACTCTCCCGGGTCTTTCTTCTGTTCTTAAGTCTCAGTAATGCCGATGTTGCAGATGGGAGTCGGTCAAGTCCTACAGACCGGTTGGGGTGGCTTAGCTTCAATGTACTCGTGCATTGTGCCCTGCTCTTCCATGTGTGCCACTAATTTGGACTGAAGAAAGACCTGGGAGAGTGCCAAGAGTGTCGGCCTGAGTAAGGGACTTCAGACAGGAGAAGGGGGGACAAGAAGACGTAAACCAAGTTGATATTCAGAGTGAAGAACTATCTATATACATTCACTACTTATATAGGTTAAGAAGCAAGATGTGGTATAGGGTCGCATAAGGAATGGAGAACAATAAGGTATGAAGAATCATGTGGAAGTATTGTCCACAGTGATCCAGAATAGAACAAGGAATGTGGACGAGAATAGAACAATGAAAATAAGATAATAGAAATGTGGCCAAGAATAGAATAATAGAGAGTGACCAAATGTCAAGTGCATGTACCGAGGCCCGGTAGTTCGGCAGTGCCGACCAAGTACCCAGCCGGTGACCAAGCCACATACTTAATACGCCATTCTTGGCTTGGCACATCCACCGTCCACATCCCTCGTCCCCATTCCTTCTCCCCATTCCTTATCTACCTTATCCTATTCACCAATCCAATAATCCTACCTGTTCTACTCCTCGTTCCTTGACCCGTCTCACCTCGGGACATCCTGTCCTTGTTTTATCCACGGCTACAACACTGTTGTCTTATGGTCTGGCACTCCCTATTATTCTGTCCTCAGCTACGTTCCTATTGTTCTATTTTCATTGTCATATCCCTGTCTGCATTCCTTCATTCTAATTATACTCGTTGTGGACAATACCCCCACATGCTCTGCATACCCTATTGTCCACATTCCTTATTCCACATGTCACTTCTTAACCTATATAAGTAGGACATGCATATACATACTTCCCCATTCTGGGTATCGACTAGGCTTAGCCTCTTTATCTCTTCCTCCCTCTGTAAAGTCCTCCACTCAGGCCGATACTTTCAGCACCCCCGGGTATCTTCTCTGTCCCAAATCGGTGGCACGCACGGCAAGTAGGGCACAACGCACGAGTACGTTGAAGCCAAAGCCACTACTCCCGGCCTGCAGGACTTGGCCGCTGCCCGCCCGCATCCTCAGTGGTTCCGAAGCCTGACACCAAATAAAATAATAGGTCATGGCCGAAGATAAAACAATGGTGAAAAGTCCCAAAGTAGAGCGGGTCGAAAATTAAGGAGTGGATGGTGTAGGATTAATGTATAATTAGTGGTGAGGAGTGGATGAGGAATAGGGATGGGGAATGTCAAGGGTAAATGTGCCAAGCCAAGACCAAGGTACCAAGTGGCAGATGTGTGATTTGGTCACTTGCGCGTGGAATTAAGCTGATCGTTCGGTCAGCACTGCTGAGTTACCAGATACTTGGTACATGTACTTGACATATCCCCCCCTTAGTAGCTGAACCCATGAAGCCGGTAGGTGAAGATTGAAAATAGGTTTTGAGATGCCTAAACATGATGTCACGCAGAGGTTTGGGATCTAGCGCCCACAACGTGTCTTTTTCCAATGCTCACCAATCGCACGCTCCATCAATATCACAAAAGAAATGGGCTATGAGACGGATGAAGACAATAAGTGGATGGCCAAAATGCAGGAGCAGCAGGCCAAGCGACAGCAGGACTGCAAGGAAGCAGAAGCTGCACAGGTTGCCGAAGAGGTGGCCAAAGCTGAGGCCAAGGTAAAAAAGAGGGAGGAAGAGGAGGCTGAGAGAAAACAGAAAGAGGATGAGGATGCCATGGCAAAAGTGGCCAAGATGAAAAGACTGGCTGATGACAGGTCAGCAGTGGTGGCTGCAAAGGAAGCAGCCAAGCAGGCTGAAAAGGAAGCAGCCAAGCAGGCTGTGGCCACAATAAAACAGGCAGCAGATGACGAGGTGGCCCATTAGGCCAAAAGTCTACAGGCCAAAATGGCCATTCTAACAGAGATAGAGGTCCCAGAACAGATGGGTGGGGAAGCAGATCCCAACCATGCGCATGCAACACCCAAAGCATAGGGTGTTGAGGACGCAAGGGCTCCTGAAGTCTCGGGAGTCCCAAAGGCTCCAACATGGAAGAGAGGTAGAGGCATGGAGGTGGGGTCAAGTAGAGGGCCCAGGATGAAAAGAAGAGGAAGGAGTGAACGGCTGGGAGGGGCCAAGGTGAGAGTGATTTTTTTGTGTTTTTTATTGATTTCTTTTCAAATAGCACAAGGAGACCCCTGAAAAGTGGTCTCTGACCCTCCATCCTCTGTGCAAGGAATGCACAAAGCAGAGTCATGAGTGCAGGGTCCCGGGACCAGGGGCTGCATGCCAGAAGTACAATGGTCAGAAGGTCAAGTGCAGCTTGGCTGCACCAAGGGCTAAGAGGGCCAAGAGTCACCCTATTATCCAGGACAATGATAATATGATGATGATGATGATGATGATGATGATGATGATGATGATGAGGAGGAGGAGGAGGAGGAGGAGGAGGAGGAGGAGGAGGAGGAGAAGAGCTACCAAGGAAGAGGCTGAGGTGGGCCTGTACCATGCAGCCAAGCTGGAGGATGCCTGTTGTTGAAGTCCCATGGGCCAAAACATCAGGAGGAAGATGGGTGGTGGAGCTGCTGGAGGCACTCCTGAGGGGTCAGGAGAGGATGGTCAGCATCCTGCTCCTTATGGAGGACAGGGATCCAGGAGGTTCTGTCAAGCCCACAATACCAAGCTCTGGTTCACTCAGTAATACCGACCGATCAACCCTTACCGTTTAATCCACACCAGTGACAAGTCATTCCTCACTAGTATGTGGTCTCGGCTCGGTACATTCGGCTCATTATTTGGTTCACCTTCCTCATCTCACCCCCTCTATTCATTGTTATTCTTTCATTCCCCTTCCTTCCCTATAACTGATCCCCTTTGAGACATTTACTACTCGCCTATTATTCAGTCATGGCACTATTGTTTTATATTTGGCCACTTTCTATTGTTCTATTCTCACTCACTCTTTTGTTCTCGGTCATACTTTATTGTTCTATTATTGTCCACATTCCTTGTTCTATTCTTGATCATTGTGGACAATACCTCCACATGATTCTTCATACCTTATTGTTCTCCATTCCTTGTGCCACCCTGTTCCACATCTCACTTCTTAACCTATATAAGTAGTGAATGTATGTAGATGGTTCTTCGTTCTGGAAATCAACTAGGTTTACGCGTTCTTGTCCTCCCTTCTCCTGTCTAAAGTCCTTTACTCGGGCTGACACTCTTGGCACTCTCCCAGGTATCTCTTCTGTCCCAAATCAGTGGCATGCATGGAAAGTAGGGCGCAATGCATGAGCACATTGAAGCCAAGCCACTACGACCAGCCTGCAGGACTTGGCCGCTTCCCGCCAGCATCGTAAAGCCGGTACTATTACTATAATGCTCTGCCCATGCATCGTTGGCAGTACTGGTGCCTGACAGGTTCCAAGGATGCGGGAGAGTCAGGAGGGGAAGAGGATGAGTTGAAGGATGATGGGCATGAACAGGTAGATGAGGAGGGAGGTTTGGGAAAGGAGAAGGAGGATAAAGGGAAGGGAAAACAGAGGGAGGATGATGATGATGATATGGAGGGG
This sequence comes from Chroogomphus rutilus, assembly GCA_003314275.1. Lineage (NCBI taxonomy): Eukaryota > Fungi > Basidiomycota > Agaricomycetes > Boletales > Gomphidiaceae > Chroogomphus > Chroogomphus rutilus. The sequence continues at coordinate 5,618 of QLPI01001897.1, read as the reverse complement.
GGTCAGGAGAGTAAGACTCTGAAGTAGTCTCAGAAATATATATATATATATTGACTGAAAAAGTAAGGAAAGAAATAAAGGCATATGAGGAGAAAGGAACAAGTGACATGTGCCAAGATGTTTGCCAGATTCGGTCGTGATAAACGGAAGGAAAGAGAGGGTGATAGGTGGATTGAGAGGGATGTTGGGAATGGGTGTGATCATAAGGTCAGGAATAGTGTGTCAAGATAATGTAGAGTCAGGATGGATAGGGATTAAGGTTGGGATGGAAATGGAATAGGGTAAATGGAGGGAAGTTTTGGGAGAGGGATGTCTTTGGGAGGGGAGATTGCATAGTTCTAAGTGTATCTAGCTAGTCACTACTCCCCCCTTTTAGGTAGATGTCCCATCATCTACTAAAGGTGTTGGCTTCTAGCCAAGAAGAATGGAAAAGAGTGGTGAGAGCATATAATGCAAATGAATGGGACAGATGAAGTAAAATGGATGGGGACAGACAGAAGAGACCTTGGCCAAATGTGCCGAATGGTACCGCTGACCAAGAGGTCCCAGCTAAAAAGCTTGCCAGCCATTCTGGTATACAAGCATGCGCAAGGCAGTGGCATTGACTAGGGCTATTGACAGAGCTTCCAACAATAGAACAGGATCCTGGGTGAGGCTTTTGGAGCAGTGGCAGGTGCTGACTGGACTGAGGCCATTGGGACACTGTTAGGACCGTACACCAGTATACCCGACTATTTATTTCAGCCCACTCAGCCCAACTCTGCTCTCGCTCATTATTCAACAATACACCCTCAGCCCACGGACTATATGCACCTCATCTATCCATCTTGGCATCACATGCTCCTGTCAATTCACTCCACTCATTTATGTCACACTCCATATGCTCGCTATTCCATTCCGTCTTCATTTACGTTTAATATCCTTTCATTTACATTCCACTCCACTTTTATTTATTCGCAATTCCGCTCAGTCTCTTATATCTGATCCACTATTACGTTCCTTAGGGTAACTCCATTGGGAATCGGAGTGACACGTCACTCCCCAATGTCATGGAGGAGATCATTATTTGGGGCATAGTATTTCCGTTCTCGCTTTTCACGATCCTTGGCTTTCTCATTCTATTATAGGAATCTATTCGACTCCTAGTAGATTTGAAAGTAGTATAAAGATCTTGTACTTCAGTAGTTCAGTCTTCAGTCAGATAATCAACCTTGATTCTCTACTAGTTAATTCTCTGTCTTGCTTTTACAAAATTGGGGACCCTGCGATCTAGTGGGCGCAACACATAACGTTGAAGCCAAGCCCCATTCTGGACCTCGCCATTGTTTCGTCTTTGGGAGATTAATAATATTACGATTACGTCATTCCTTCACATTGTAACAGATGCACCTAAAGGCATTAGTAGCATGATGGAATGTAATACTGCCCAATACCCTGTTAATCAATGGATTATAGCAGGTGAGTGAGCGTGACCAAATATTGCCGACCGACAGATCTAGTAACATGACAGATGGATGGGTGGACTGAGATTGTCCTGACAGAAGATCTAGTAGACATGTCTATATATTCAGTAATAACCGAATTAGCAGTACTGGATCAAGAATTCTAAGGGAGAATAAAATAAAGGGGTAACTATAAATGGATGCTGATATGATCAAGCATGCAAGGCAGGTTACCGAGAATTTTGGTACCCAGTCGGGTGATGGAAAGAATAAAAAGGGAATAAAAAGACATAGAAGCATTGATCTAGACCTCACTACTGGCATCTGCTGAGTCAATGCAACTCTCGGTGTGCTTAGAGGCTAATGGATGGCAGACTAGTTTTCGGTCACCGTTGCTAAGTCCTCAGCATTGATGTCCGAGGCATCAGTTGCCTGGGGGACAGAGTCGGGAGTGGTAGTGTGAAAGGTAACAAATTCCCACAGTGATGTGTTCTTCCAACTGGGCCAAAAGGCCACTATGCCAGGTTATCTGGCATTAGTCTGTGGGCACTATTTAAACAGCAATTTGTTACATGTATCCACCAACCATTGCAATGGTATGTAACAGGTAGTCACACAGGCTTTGGTTGCCTTGGGACATTTGGTGACCTTGTGATTACTGGCAGCACAGAGGAGACACAGGTTGTCATCCATGTGTCTTTGTTGTTCAGTCAGGAGGAGCTTGCAATCCTTGCCGAGGGTCTTAGTGTACATGGGTGGGTTGGGCTGAGGAGTTTTACCATCCTTGCTCTTAGATGTGTCCCTGCTGCTGCTGTTATCATTGCTATTATTTTGCTGGTGGTTGTCCAAAGTGGATCTGTTACCAGGCTTGTCCGATTTCATATCTTTCTTCAGCTTATTACTGCCCTCCACAGACTGCTCAGTCCTTTGTTCCCAATATCTCATGTTGATCCTTTGAACATGATTTCGAAGTTCATCGAGTGTATGGGGTTTGTCAAAGTGGATGAGGCCATCCTTGATCCATTTCAGTAGTGCCATGTATGCCTTGCAGAGGAGAGCATTGTGGTTGTAGTCAACAAAAGCCATGAGCCTGTAAAATTCCACAAAAACCTAGTGGCTTTGTGGTTGTCCTGCATAGTTAGCTTTTCGAGAGCCATCTTGGCGTCAGCTCTTTCATCCCAAGAGCCGAAATTGATCTGTAACTCATCGATAAAAAGCTCCAAATTGTTTGTCCAGCGAGGTTCCATATTTGATTCCCCATCAGGTAGGGCTCAAAACATTCCAGAGCTGTTCCCTTCAGGTAGGTAACCATGTAATTAACTTTTTGCCTGTCATTGGGAAACAAATTGGACCAGCTGTGGAAATTCATTCTACAAAGGAAGATAAAACCTTTCAACTTCTTTGGGTCAGTCCTATCGAAGGGTTCTTGTTCTCAAATCCTGGCGGCTTGACCATCCTGTCTGTGATTCCAGGCGGTTCTGCCAAGTTTGAGAATGGCATTTAAAAGGTCATTACTGTTGGCTGGGTTTATGGGGGCCCTGGCCCTAGGAGGTGGCCTGGCTTGCGGAGCCTTCCTGGCCTGTGGGGCTGGTCTGGCTCAGGGAGCTTGCCTGGCTTGTGGCAGTACAGCTGCAGGCTGAGGTGGTGCAGCTGCAGGTTGCAGAGGTCCGGCCATGGGTTGATGGGGTGCAACTGCAGGTTGAGAGGGCACAGCTACTAGGGAATAGCATGGGTTAGGGTAACCCGCATGGGTCACCGGGTTGGGTGCCCTTGGGTTTGGGTGCAGGTCAAGCCGAGAGCACCCGTGACCCGGCCCAACCCGCTGCCTCAACTATGTACGTGCGTACAACACACACATGCACATGTATGACTCAACCGCACCATACACGCACACGTATGACTCAACCGTGCCATACATGCATGCATATGACACGAACGTGCAATACGTGCATGCACCAACACCAATGCACCATACCTGCACGTGCCAACACGAATGGGCCATACGCACACGTGCCGACACCGACGCGCCATATGTGCATGCGCTGACACCAACGCGCCTTACACTCATGCGTATGACACACATGCATGGTGCTTTTGTGTCATACGTCGCACCTGCGTACGGCACGTGCGGGTGCGGCATGCACCTGACACCCATCGACCTGTGGGAAAAAACCCATGGGTTGACAGGTTCGGGTTTCCCATGGGTCGGGTGCGGGTCACCCACATTTGACCTGTGGGTGACCCATGCCGTTCCCTAATGGTTACTGGAGTGTGAGGAGGTTCAGGCATGTCTGCCTGTTGATTTTACTGAGGCTGTTCCTTGGTTTTGGCATCTGCATCATAGTGTACCAAACTGGGTTTGTCCTCTGCTGGATGGGGTTCTTGATCATCATTGTTGTAGTCTGCGTATTCGATGTCATCGTCGACTACCTCTTCGATGCGTGACTCTTGCTCAAAGGGGGAGGCGAGGTGTCACAGTTCGATTGCTGGCAAGGTGTAACCAATGAGAAGGGGTGGAGTGTCAGAGGCCTCACACTCCCTTCGTTGATTTACTGTGGGGGTGAGCTGATTATCTTCAGTGTGGGCTGATGATCTAGTATGGGGAGGCATGATCGTAAGAGCTGAAAAGGCACGGGAAGCAGTGTGACTCTGAATATACTGTTAAGTCTCGGTAATGCTGATGTTGTGGATGGGAGTTGGTCAAGTCCTGCAGACCAGTCAGGGTGGCTTGGCTTCAACATACTCATGCATTGTGCTTTGCTCTTCCATGCATGCCACTAATTTGGACTGAAGAAAGACCCAGGAGAGTGCTAAGAGTGTTGGCCTGAGTAAGGGACTTTAGACAAAAGAGGGGAAGACAAGAGGAGGTAAACCAAGTCGATATTCAGAGTGAAGAACTATCTATATACATTTGCTACTTATATAGGTTAAGAAGCGAGATGTGGATCAGGGTGACATAAGGAATAGAGAACAATAAGGTATGAAGAATCATGTGGGAGTATTGTCCACAGTGATCCAGAATAGAATAAGGAATGTGGATGAGAATAGAACAATGAAAATAAGATAATAGAAATGTGGCCAAAGATAGAATAACAGAGAGTGGCCAAAGATAAAACAATGGTAAAATGTCCTGAGGTAGAACAGGCCGAGAAATAAGGAGTTGACAGGGCAGGATTAATGGAGAATGAGTGGTGAGGAGTGGATGAGGAATAGGGATGGGGAATGTGGAGGGTGAATGTGCCAAGCCAAGACTGAGGTACCAAGTGGCAGATGTATGGTTTGGTCACTTGCGTGTGGAATTAAGCTGATTGTTCAGTCAGCACTGCCAAGTTATTGGATACTTGATACGTGTACTTGACATCTGTCTAAACTAGTGGCATGCACAGAACAGCAGGGCACAACACATGAGTACGTTGAAGCCTAGCCACCTTGATCGGTCTGCAGGACTTGGCCAACTCCTGTCTGCACTATCGGCATTACCGAGACTTAACAGTTGTGCCCTGCTTTTCCGTGTGTGCTACTAATTTGGACAGAAGAAAGACCTGGGAGAGTGCTGAGAGTGTTAGCCCAAGTAAGGGACTTTGGACAGGAGAAGGGAGGACAAGAAGACGTAAACCAAGTCGATATTCAGAGTGCAGAACTATCTACATACATTTGCTACTTATATAGGTTAAGAAGCGAGATGTGGAACAGGGTGATATAAGGAATGGAGAACAATAAGGTATGAAGAATCATGTGGGGGTATTGTCTACAATGATCAAGAATAGAATAAGGAATGTAAACGAGAATAGAATAATGAGATATGGCTGAGAATAGAATAATGGGAGAGTAAGTGAGAATAGAACAATGGAAAATTGGCCAAACATAATGCAATAGGGCTGTGACCAAATAATAAGTGAATAGCAATTATCTCAAAGGAAAACAGATAAGGAAAAGGATGGGGGATGAAAGAATAATAAAGAATAGCAGGGACGGGGTAGGGAGAGTGAACCAAATGATGTGCTGAATGTACTGAGCTGAGACCACATACTGGTGAGGAAAGGCTTGTCACTGGTGTGTGGGATTTAAATGGTAAGGGTCATTTGGTCGGTACTGTGGAGTGAACCGGAGCTCGGTATCATGGACTTGACACCCCATTCCTGTGGATTTTTGCTCTAGTCTACATTAATACATAGT
>QLPI01001895.1:0-11875 GCA_003314275.1 Chroogomphus rutilus | reverse complement strand
GGAGGAACCTGAAGAAGGCTGGGATGAAGGCAGTTGTAAAGAGAAAGAAGCTACTTCTTAGTGTAAGGTATAGGAAGGCAAGGAGGGAGTTTGCAGAAGCTCATCTGGAGTGGACTCTAGAGGACTGGAAGCATGTTGTCTGGTCAGATGAGACCAAAATCAATCGATTAGTGTCAGATGGAAGGAGATGGATGTACAAAAAGGCTGGAGAGCCTTTGAATGATAGGCTAGTTGAGGGAACACTGAAGTTTGGTAGAGGTTCTGTGATGATATGGGGTTGTATGTTGTGGGAAGGACCTGGCTATGCTGCCAAAATTGATAGAAGGATGGATGGGGAGTTGTACAGGCAGATTTTGGATGATGAGCTTCAGGCTAGCCTGGAGTATTATGGTAAAGATTCTACTGACATTATTTTTCAACAGGATAATGACCCCAAGCACACGTGCAAGAAGGCCACTGAGTGGTTTTCTGACCATGGCTATGAGGTCATGAAGTGGCCAGCTCAGTCCCCTGACCTAAACCCCATTGAACACCTCAGGACTATTGTCAAAAAGTGCTTTTCTGACTATAAACACCCCTCTAGTGGAGTGCATGAGCCATGGGAGAGGACTGGAGTGGAATGGGAGAAGATAGAACCAGAGGTGTGTCAGAAGTTGATTGAGAGCATGCCTAGAAGGGTGCAGGCAGTGATGAGAGCAAATGGGGGCTTTACCAAGTACTGATATATACCATTTCTTGTTTACAAAATGTGAGGGATAAAACCGTTCAAATGCTTCATTTTTTTAAATAATTAATATCTCAATGAATATTGAGAGTTACATAATCATCTTGATTGTGACTACAAGTTCAGAAGAAGGGCTATCTCCACTAATTATATCATATTTTTTGATTATGTAATCCTCCCGTTATTTACAGTACAACACAAATGTTCAAAACACTTGAACGGTTTTGTCCCCTACTGTATGCTGACACTCTTTGTCACTAGTACAAAACTCATGCAACACTTCTCATTAAAAAAAATGCAATGACTGTGAGCTTTCAGATTCAGATGAAGCTGATCTTTTGAGAAGCTTGATTAGGAGCTTGAGATCAGGTTTTATACAGTGGAGAATAGAAGTAATAAAACAAAGGTGAGTTCCACTCAGTGTAAGGGCAACTCTCCTTCGGAACTGATCTTGCGACTGCCAGAGGCTAGAACCAGCGGGACACCACCTAGCCCTGGACGTCCTCCTAGGCCTGACTATGGGACTCGAACCCAGAGCCTACTCACAGGCTTCTCAGACCTTAGGTAGAGGGGATCCAAAGTGATCTTATTACCAGCTACTACTAGTACTGTCGCATACCTTAGGTAGAGGGGATCCAAAGAGAACCGAGTGAGGATCCCCTTACCTAAGCACTAACTATATAGCTACTGTGCCACAACAGGTACAAATAATAGGGAATAGTCGGTAACTGGAATAAGGGAAAGGGAGAATAGGATAGGAAAGGAATATAGGAAAACTAAGGGAAATTAAGGAAAAGGGAATAGACCCCTGGGGGTTGTATCCTGATAGAAGGGAAGAATGGAATAAAGGGAAAGGGATTAAAAGGTGAATATGGGGGAAATAGGAAATAGGAAATAGGAAAATAGGCCCTCAGGGCTGTCCCCTGACATCACCCCCTCTCTATGGCGCAGCGTCCCGATGCGCTGGAAAAAAAAAATTTGACCCCTCTGCCAAGCATCTGGCCCAAGCCTGAGTTGTTGCTGAGAGGCCCACAGATCCTCGCTAGGTGCAGATGGTCCTCTAGGTTGGATTAGAGTCCGATCCTGTGACTACGTCTCAGTCTGTACCTAGGTCATCACCGAGGGTAGTAACCCTAGGCTTGGTCCTCAGAGCTCTGCATCGGTATCAAGGTCCTGGGCTTGTAAGCTTACAGCTTGCTCAGCTAGCCTTCTCAGACTTCACAGCTGTACCAGGACCCCTAGGCCTTCACCCCCTCTCTAACATACGTTGCCCTCGACGTATCCTCCAAAAAAAAAGGCATACTCCTGGAGTGTTGCTACCCCCTCTCTAGCATTCCGCTACCCCCTCTCTAGCATTCCGCTACCCCCTCTCTAGCATTCCACTACCCCCTCTCTAGCATTCCACTACCCCCTCTCTAGGATACATCCATTCCGTATGGGAGGAGTAGTGGCATGGGTGTATAGGAATCCAGAATCACGGAAATGTGGAATATAGGCCACGGATTCACAGGTGTACGGAAGACAGAGATAGGGTAGACTGGAAAGTGCAAGGGTGTAGCAGGGTGGATGTGCGAGAATCTGGAGAGCGGATCATCCAGAAATCCGGAGAGCAAATCATCCAGGAATCCAGAAAGCAGAACCCAGAATATACGGAAATCCGGAGAGCAGACACATGGGAGTGCAGAGGACGGATGTTTGGGAGTGCCGGAAGATGGACATACAGAGGCACAGGGAACAGTCAAGCCAGGGACAGGGATTGTGAGCCACAGACACGCGGGAGTGCAAGCAGCCATAGTCCAGAGTGAGCAACAGCGGTCAGTGGCAGTTCCCAGGTTTCCTAGAGGTCGCTCAATCGGGGCATCGGTGGGGGGACGATTCCGGGTTGCCCCCTCGGGATCGTGCGACTACTCGGACGAGCAGAGGTGATATGGACACGGATGTGGACAAGCGAGTGCAGACGGAACACGGACGCACGGAGTGTCGGAAGGCAAATACACCGGGATGTGGGGAGCGGTCGCATCAGGGACTTGGACCGTGAGCCATGGATTCGCCTGACGGGATGGCCGATTGCCTGGGCAGTCAGCACACAATCATGCAGGTGAGGATGCTCAACGGGGTAGTGGTAAGGAGAGCAATCTGGAATCGCTCCTCCGGAACCGCAGGACTACACGGGCGAGCGGAGATGATGCGGGCGTGGATGCGTAAAAGCGAGTGCGGACAGCCCACGGACGCGTCGAGGTATCAGAAGGCAGATACGCGAGAACGCGGACGCGCAGGGACACGAACGGACGAACAGCGAAGGTGTGCGCGTGGAAGAACGGGGCGGACGCATGCGGTATCAGCAACGGACGGATGGGATACGGGAGTCGAACGCACAGGGACGGAGCGTCAACAATCCGTACGGGGGGTGGCGACCTTGACGGGCGTACGAGTGGAGGTCGAGCCACACGGCTTATGCGGCTTCCTTGGGACGCTCCTGAAGATGACAGCGGCGGTAGGGAACAATTGCGTGGGCATCATGTCGGTGGTAGTCGGCACGCTGGGTACCAGGAGCGAGCGCGGGGTGCTGTCTCCAGGTCATTACATGAGGACGAGCATGGGGAGCGCAGCCTCGAGTCGTCGCTTTGGGGCTTTGGACGAGTGCGTGCAGGATTGTGCGTCGCTTAAGCGCAGGCGGTGCGTTGGACCAAGACGAGTGGGAGGGTGCGGGTACGCGTAATACGAGTGAGAGCGTAGATCGATCGGAGTGATGAACGCGCTCTACACGACCTCCCGAGGTGTCAATTTGGGCCTGGGCTACAACATATCGGAATGCTGGCGTGTCCGAATGGCAATTTGATGCGATAGCGTGCGTGACGGGGAAGGCAGGCGAGTGCTCGAGCGAGTCATGATGGTCTCTAAGACACTGCTCTGCTGGTCGTGCTACCATCGTTGGTAGCGGAATGATTACGGGGTTCCCTCAGGGCTGCACCACGTAGAATGCCAGCGGGCATGTGACGAACAGGTTGCGACGGTCATACAACGCGAGCCACGCGTCGAGCCTGGACGCACGGTGGCCGGAATCAATTGCGGGGTTGCTACGCATGAGGTCGGTCGACAAGCGCGGCAACAGCTTCTCAGGGGAAGTGTCTCTGCAGCCAGCCCGGTTGCTAGGGACCACGGGTCATGGTTGGTCACATAAGGGCACAGGTCACCGGGGATAATGCACTGTCTCGTGCGAGTGCGTTGCGTGCTGCGATACCGCGCAGCGAGGATGGGGTCATGGTGCATAGAGCAGGTTTCCAGCGTGAGGAGTCCATGTCGCGTCGTTATGTTCGAGAATGTGGCGGTCCTGCATCCATCACTGCGACGATGCGTGTGTCAGAACGGAGGGCGCGTGTCGGGTCTGTGCAGGCTGTAACCCTAGAGGTGGGGCAGAGTGAACCTGCGGTTGTCTGTCAGACCATGTTCAAGTAGCGACACCTGGAAGAGGTGCTCGCGAGGTGTCGTTGTCGCAGAACCAGGGCAACATGCCTATCTTCCGATACAGGGCACTTTCTGAGCTAGGCCCACCATCCTGGTGTGCACATCCTCAAACAGACTATGCGCGAGCTTGCTGCAACTCGACAGTAGCCCCGGGACTCTGGGCCTGTTCAGCATCGGCATCGCAAGCGGTGTTGTTGTGCATGTCCATAGCGTGCGTAGTAAAGGCTGGCCTGTCTGAGGATGAGCAGACGGAAACTGACATCAGCTGTGTTGCGAGCATCGTCAGTGCATAAGAGCGAGTGCGGTGGTGATCGGCGTTGCAACTTGGGCAATTGTGTCAGGAGGGTTGTGTGTAGCCTATGCGGACTTGCCGGGGGATGCTGGGCAACTGCATATTACTACCACCGTCCGCATCGGCGTTGTGACTGAAGCTCATTTGCGTCAGAGTCTCTCTGGTCAGCATGCAGGCCTGGCAGTTGGGGGTCGCGAGCCATAGACATATGACAAGCCCGTGACAAGCGGGTCACAGTGCCTTGTTCACTTCCACAATGTCGCATCCAATGGAGAGAGGGCTGTACGGGGTGTCTGCAAGGGGTGGTGCGAACTCGAAGGGGGAGGGCATTGTCAGGGAGTCAGACTTGTCGCAGACAAGCAGACCAGGAAGGGGGGCTCTCTAGGAGCGGATGCAGGTCTCCAGAGACGTGCAGGGTTGTCACCGCTGGCCTAAAATAGGTTGGAAGGCAGATGCAGCGACAGTGGTGGGGGGGTATAGTCGGCGAGCGTATCACGTAGCGCGACACGTACGTCAGCGGTGTCGCCGATGGGTCCAAGGTGCGGAGTCTGCGGTTTACAGCAAGGACAGAGAACCGGGATGCTCACTCGGTCGAGCACTGGTCGGTTGTTGCCATAGGGTTCCGCAGGGGGCTTCCGGTCAGGGACAGGGAGTCACGGAGTGAAGGATCGTGCGGTAACGAGGAGTCGGATGAGAGGAAAGCACGCAGGTGGTCGGGTTTGAGAACGGATGTAAGGTGGAGGGATACGGACTGTAGGATAGCATCTTGGGGGTGCACGGAATATAGGTGATGCTAAGGTAGTCAGAAAAGAGGAGTGCGGAAAGGAGTGAATGGGGGTACGGATGGTAGGGTAGCGTAGGGGGGGTCATTCGGATTGTAGATACGCTAGGAGTTTGGAGTAAAGGTTGCGAAGGAAAGGTGTTGGGGTAGTTAAGGGTTTATAGCGTCGCCTTGGCCTTCAGAGGGCGGTGCGCTCTACCGACTATGCGGCGGTTTTCCGTGTCACCTGAAGCGGTCCACTAAGGCTCCGTTTCCTCTGTCATTCCCATGCTAGTGCCGTTCCCTCTAGTAGGTACAAGTACGCTGTCGGAAACAGGACGGAATCATGTGGAGTGTGAGGAGGGAGGGTGTCGGCCGTCATAATCTCTGAGCGAGGACATCACTCGCTGGTCAAAGTGCGTGGCCATCCCTCAGTCCTCTATTGGTGACTCGGTTCTACTGTAAGGGCAACTCTCCTTTGGAACTGATCTTGCGACTGCCGGAGGCTAGAACCAGCGGGACACCACCCAGCCCTGGACATCCTCCTAGGCCTGACTATGGGACTCGAACCCAGAGCCTACCCACAGGCTTCTCAGACCTTAGGTAGAGGGGATCCAAAGTGAGTCTTATTACCAGCTACTACTAGTACTGTCGCATACCTTAGGTAGAGGGGATCCAAAGAGAACCGAGTGAGGATCCCCTTACCTAATCACTAACTATATAGCTACTGTGCCACAACAGGTACAAATAATAGGGAATAGTCGGTAACTGGAATAAGGGAAAGGGAGAATAGGATAGGAAAGGAATATAGGAAAACTAAGGGAAATTAAGGAAAAGGGAATAGACCCCTGGGGGTTGTATCCTGATAGAAGGGAAGAATGGAATAAAGGGAAAGGGATTAAAAGGTGAATATGGGGGAAATAGGAAATAGGAAATAGGAAAATAGGCCCTCAGGGCTGTCCCCTGACACTCAGCATGATTGATTTTTACTCAGCTATACTGAAACTGGAATATATATCCTTTCACACAGGATGGATAAAATGAGCATGAAAAGTATATGGGTATAGTGAATGTGAAGTCATTCATATTAGTTCTAAATATTCCTCCCATGCTAATATCAGAGGCATTGAAACTTTATGATCATTCTGGCAGAAACAAGTATGATAGGTAGTACATTATTATAACAGGAATTTGTAGCAATGTGGGACTATGCACAAGTATCTTGAGGAAAATCTTGATGCTTGTACCAGTGTAAAACCATATTTAAAAGAGTGTTGTGATCTTACATTCTTTCTGTTGAAAGCTGTTAGGCCTCGGTAATGCCAAAGGTACGGGTAGAAACTGGCCAAGTCCTGCAGGCCAGTTGTAGTAGCTTGGTTTCAATGTGCTCGTGCATTGTGCCCTACTTTCTGTATGTGCCACTGATTTGGAATGGAAGAGGTGCTGGGGAGGATGCCGAGAGTATTGGCCCAAGTAGAGGACTTCTATACAGAGGGAAGGAGAGCAGGAAGACATAAACCTAGTTGATACTCAGACTAAGGAACTATGTACATGCATTTGCTACTTATATAGATTAAGAGGTGGAATGTAGAATAAGGGTGGCATAAGACATAGAGGAAAGAATAAGGTATGGAGACCATGTGGAAGTATTGTCCACAGTGATCTAGAATAGAACAATAAGATGTAAACGAGAATAAAACAATGAAATATGACCGATAATAAACGAGTAGGAGTGTGGGGGGAAAAGCTACAGTCATGGTATATTATCATGATTTTTCTGCAATTTTATCCAATAGATCCATGTCACCAAGTGTGCATATATGCACAATATGCATATATTATTAATATTTCGTGCCGATCTTAATGACATCAAGCCTATATGGCTATCTGTTTCAATAAGATATTCAAGATGCATCATTATGATTTTTCTGGTATTTTTCCACATTTTTCCAATCATTAATTTGACTTCTATTACAACTTTCCTCTGTCCACACATTGATGGCTCCACAGGACATCATGTGCAGTCATGTGTTCCAACAGGCCTACAAATGAAGATGCAGTGTTACACTATCTAGTAATGGCTATTAGATATTGTAATACTCTGCATTGTATAAACAAAATTCAATCACTTTTTTTATCTTCTATCACCTCAGAAGTTGAAAAATCCTTTATTATTCTTTATTTCCTGCTTAAATTGCAGAATGTTTCTTTAAATCACTCCATACCTCTAGCTCTTAATCCTGTCAAAAACAGCATGCATCCTCCTTGACAGCCAGGGACTAATCCTAGTGGTAAGGAATATCAGACCCAAACCAGCACCACATCCTAGATATATCTATGACATGGCCAACAGGGTCATTGCACCCTCATAAAGGCAAAGAATGGACCTCAAGATCTTGTAGATCTTGGGCCATGACAATGTGGAGGGCAACAAAGTGGCAAACCATGCAGAAAGAGAGGCAGCAGCTGGGGAAAGCAACCAGATAAGTAGACTCCTGCTGTTCTATGTTACTGATACACTCCTATACAGCTTGGCCATGGCAAGACAAGGGGTCAAAATGAATAACAAGCTTAGATAGAGAGAGAGTGGTGGAAAGAGTTACCCTGATATACATGGATAGGGAATAGTATGGGTTAGGCTAACCTACATAGGTCACCAGGTCGGGTGCCCCTGGGTTTGGGCGCAGGTCAAGCTGAGAGCACCTGTGACCTGGTCCAACCCACTGCCTCAACTATGTATGTGTGTGCATGCACGCATACAACATGACCGCACCATACGCACATGCATATGACATGCATGCACTGACACAAATGTGCCGTATGTGTACATGCCGATACCAATGTGCCGTACATGCATGCATATGACACACATGTGTGCAGCGCATTTGTGTTGTATGTCGCATGCACGTATGGCACATTCATATTGTACATTGTGTATGCATACGGCACGTTCATGTCGTACATCACGTGCACATATGGTGTGTTCGTATCATACGTCACATGTGCATATGGCACGTTCATGTCAGCAGGTGCAGGTGCGGCGCGCACCGGACACCCGTCGATCCATGGGAAAAAACCCATGGGTTGATGGGTTCGGGTTTCCCATGGGTTGGGTGTGGGTCACCCACATTTGACCCATGGGTGACCCATGCCATTTCCTATATATGGATAGTAAAGATCAATGACAGCCTGCCCTCCCACACCTACCTCAGAGACATGGCAGGTTCACCCATGCACAGAACAGCCTAATCACACAGCTACACATAAGCCATGCCTTGCTGAATAGACATCTCTATCAAATCAAACAAATACCATCCTCACTGTGCCAAGAATGTCACAAGGCTGGTGAGATGGTCTGGTCTATCATTTCTAGGGAATGGCATGGGTTGGGCCAACCCACATGGGTCATGGGGCCGGGTGTCCTTGGGTGCAGGTGTGGGTCAAGCCGAGAGTACCTGCAATCTGGCCCAACCTGCAGTGTCATGTATGTGTGTATGACATATGTTATATCCTTGATATAACTCTGATACCTCGGACATCTGATATAGGGCACTACAAGGAAGATTGCCCCAAACCAAGTCCGAGTCCACACCATCCCCTCCAAGCTCAATTGACGGCACCCCTCGGACCTCAGACCTCTTTCTCTTTCCTTTCTTGTCGAACGATAGTCTTATTGTAACACCAAATGTACAGTGACTCACAAAACTGAGTCAATGTTTGGTGCTTTTGGACTATTCATTGAATAGCTTTGAATGTAAAACATATATGAAAAAGGTGTTGGTGTATCAAAGAAAGAATCTGATCAGGGCTATGCAACCATTGAAAAATTATGTAATTCCGGTCAGGGGTAATGAAGATATGGGCAATTCAAATCAAGGGCTCATTGACTCAGTTTTGTGAGAGGGTATCAGAGAAATAGTACCTCTGGTGGTATGTTATTCCATACCTCCTATACTCTCTCCCAAATTTGCCAAACTCCCTTGGGTGGTGTTGGATACTCCTTAAGCCTGTTTTTTGCATGATCCCAGAGGTGCTCAATAGGATTCAGGTCTGGAGACTGTGCAGGCCAGTCAAGGAGAGTGATATTGTTGTTTTCCATCCAGTTCTTGGCCTTCTTTGACTTGTGCTTTGGATCATTGTCCTGTTGAAAAATTACCTGTTCCTCAGGAATTCCACTTTCCTCCAGGCTGGGCAGCAGGTGGTCCTCCAAAATGGACACAAACTGATCAGAATCCATCTTCCCCTCAATCTCTGCAAGCTGGCCAACACCATACCATCCCATACACCCCCATACCATAATGTTTCCCCCTCCAAACTTGACTGTCCCCTGTACCTCTCTCTCAATCAACCCCTCCCCCTTCTGTTTCCAGACCCACTGCCTCCCATCTGACCCAAACCTGTTGATTTTGGTCTCATCTGACCAAATGACCCTCTTCCAGTCCTCTACAGTCTACTCTCTGTGCTTCAAAGCAAAGGCCAACCTCAGCTGTCTATGCCTTGCACTGAGGAAGGGCTTTTTCTTCTTTACCACAGCCTTGAATGAATGTTTCCTGAGGAGTCTTCTGACTGTTTCTGAAGAGACTGGGTGGGGGATAATTGTATTGATGTGTTTGGTGACCTGAGTAGCATTGGCAGCTCTGCCAGTAGCAATTTGTGATAAAATAGAATGTTGATCTCTAGAGGAAAGCTTGGGAGGATGACCTCCAGAGGAGCAGGGCTGGTTGGGATGGAGAGTTCTGAGAGTCCTGGATACTGTAGACTGGCTGAGGCCAAGTCTTGAAGCAATAGTGTGAGTGGAATGACCATGAGAGGCCAAGGAGAGGATGTTTTCTTTTTGAGCAGAGGAAGTGGGGTGCATTGGAGTGTAGTGAAGTTCTGGACATGTTGGAGGGGATTAAATACCTTAATTTGAGTTCTCATGAAAGATAAGATTACCATAGTAACCATCTATCAAGGGTTGCATGTTATATAATAGATGGAGCATCAGATTCTGATTGTTCTGACACCATCTCACAAAACTGAGTCAATGGGCCCTTGATTTCAATTGCCCATATCTTCATCACCCCTGACTGGAATTACATAATTTTTCAATGGTTTCATAGCCCTGATCAGATTCTTTCTTTGATGCACCAACACCTTTTTCATATATGTTTTACATTCAAAGCTATTCAATGAATAGTCCAAAAGCACCAAACATTGACTCAGTTTTGTGAGTCACTGTAGATCTCTTTTGTAACCATCTTCATTCATCTTATTGTTCTCTTGGACATTCCTAATTAGTTACAATAAGGACTGCTATGTATAAATACCTCCAGACTTCTGTACTATACCTTAGTTCAAATATCGACTTAGTATTCACACTCACTTACACTCTGAACTCCGAACCTCTGTACCTCCAAACCTCCAAAATAAGGGACTGACAATCGAGGTGGGTACAACACACAAGTTGAAGCCAAGTCCCCAAGACTTCGAATGCACGACTTTGGACCGACTTATGTCAGCTTGGACCTGACATGACTTCAGACTTAACAACATGCATGTGTCGCACATGCACATGTATGACACAAATGTAGCATACTGCATGTGCCATATGCACACATATAACATGCACGTGCCACATGCATGTGGGTGCAGTGCACACCCCAAACCCGTCGACCCATGGGAAAAAACTCATGGCTTGACAGGTTCAGGTTTCCCATGGGTTGGGTGTGGGTCACCCACATTTGACCCATGGGTGACCCATCCCATTCCCTAATCATTTCCTCTTCGAATGTCAGGCACACAAGCATGCACACCACAGGCTGAGGCAGAAGCTAGGGTGGAAATCAACATCTATTAAGGAGCTACTAGGGGTAAAGGACTCCATGGTATCCCTGCTGGTTTATGTAGCAGCAACTGGAAGGCTGAAAAATGCATTTGGTGATGTTACCCCACCACCCTCTTAAAGAAATGGAATGACTAGTTTGACAAAATACTAGAATACAAAGCTATAGACATTGAAACCAGACCACCAGTGATACCCACAAAACCAACAAAATATGATTTACCATCAAACACCCGCTCGCGCAGCGACGTGTATCCACACGCCACAGCAAGACCAAGAAGAGGCCCAAGGCCCCTTCCGATTCTTCGACTGCAGCACTCCCACTCGTCGTGCCGGCCCGCCTTGGCGGCCGAGCACTTATAAAGCCAGACCGTCCAGACAATCGAACATACACCAGGAAAACGGAAGTACTCACCTCACAAGTGGGGGGCGAGAAACAGCTCAAGGGGCTGGGCTGGCAGGGGGCATGGAGCTCATCGTCAGTGCACACGCCCACTCGAGGATGCAGAGGGATGGGAACCCTAGGGAGAGAGAGGGAAGGCCCACCCGAACCTAGTACAACGCGTGTAGCGACCAACATAGGCCTAGCCTTGGGTCGAAAAATTGAAAAAAAAAAAAAAAAAGATAGGTAGGGGCAAGAAAGGAAGGTGAAAGCTGAAAAAATGTAAGATGAGTAGAAATTGGTGGAAGTAAATAAACAAAGCAAGAAGACAAGCTGGAATAAACACCTTGAACCTTTATATCGCCACATTGACTCATTCCTTCAGCCACACAGCTGAAACTGTCTGCTACTCGAAGCTCGAAGGCGTC
>QLPI01001894.1:0-11941 GCA_003314275.1 Chroogomphus rutilus | reverse complement strand
TTCTGAGACGTGGTAAGACGGAAGATGAGGGTCTCAAGACAGCCTTTGGACAGAAATGGGTTAGATACAGTCATTTGGTACCATACAAGTTTATTCCAGGTATAGTTTGATGTACGATTATCGTGGTTTTCAGGCTCTCATTCGAAGTCATCATGATGAGGTATCCGAAAGTTTATATCACCCGTCTATGTGAAGTTTAGGTAGTGGATGGGTAGTTTATGGCTTTGGTTTGATCATTCTTCATATGATTCAGATTCTTTCATCCTTTGTTCACATATTAATCCTTTCCTGTCGTGATCAGATGCATGTTTGTTTGGGACGTTCAAGTTCAACTGGAAATCTCAGCTAAGAGCTGTTGAGAGGAGTGACGGGCATCGCTATTGCACAATTGCTTATTCTCTGACTGAGAATATACTGTAACTTTGTCTTATTCGGTCACTGCTAATTACATATAAGGCTGAGGATTAGTGGAAATACACTCCAGTGTTTTTCACCGACCTTCAGTGTGGATGATATGCCAGTATGTCTGCATTTCACAGTAACAGGCCCTGTGCTATAAGAAGCCCACATACACACTTCCAGCTTGGTTCACTTATTTCACTCTCTCAGCAGCCAAAAGTGTCACTTCTACTCCTATAAACCATATCCACCATTAAGGCCTTGTGAAACAATGGTGTGCTATGTGAAGGGGAATCTCATGGAATAATCTGTCTGGGGTATAGTAATGACCACCTGGAAGTGTTCAACTATAACCACAGCCTCTACTCCAACACCCACTGAAGCAGCTACCATACAGAAATGGCCTGAATGCATAAAAAAGGTTGCTGATATGATTCTCAACACCCTTGATACAAGCTAGTATGTCTACATTGGGGATGGTGAGGACCTGATCACCATGTGGGTTATTGTAATGGCAACCTAGGCAGATTCTCTACACTTAAGCAGCAAACTGGCAAAGGTGGATCCAAAGATAGGGCAAGGGCTATGTACACAACACCAACATACCTGGAAAAATGGGATCCAAAGAGAAAACTCTAAGGAACCCCTTTGCCCACTAGCTATGATTATATACAGTATGGGATAGGCAAACTCAACCAATTTGGTTCTGAGTGATCCTGAATTTTTTGTGACAAACTGATGATAGATTCAGATTCAGAATGTCAAAATACCTCTCAAAACATGTTCTGAAGTTTTTCCAATGAGTTTTAAGGGTGGCCAAATTTTTGGGCCTTTTCAGTGCAACTTTTCACCCCAAATCTCAATGTCATGAGGTAAATTTTAGTTAAGTTTAGTGTCAGGCATTGGAAATGCGGACAAAAACATTGGGAATTGGTCAAGTCCTGGAGACCAATCAGGGTGGCTTGGCTTCAACATACTCATGTGTTGTGCCCTACCTTCCATGCATGCTACTGATTTCTGACAGAAGGGGTGCCTGTAAAGGTACCGAAGGTGCCGGCCCAAGGGAGGACTTCAGATGGGAGGAGAGAGGACAAGGAGGCTTATGCCAAGTTGATATCCAGAATGAGGAATTATCTACATGCATGTGCTACTTATATAGATTAAGAAGCAAGATGTAGAATAAGGAATGGAGAACAACAAGGTATGCAGAGCATGTGGAAGCATTGTCCACAATGATCAAGAATAGAATGAAGGTATGTAAATGAGAATAGAACAATAAAAATAGGAAAATAGAAATGTGGTCAAGAATAGGACAATAGGAAGTGACCAACTATAAAACAATAGGGTCATGGCCGAGGATAAAACAAGGACAGAATGTCCCAAGGTAAGGCAGGCTGAGGAATAAGGGGTAGACAGGGTGGGATTAATGGATAATGAATGGGGAAGGAGTGGATAAGGGGTGGGAACAAGGAATGTGCATGTGGCTCTGTCACTTACGCATGGACATAGCTGATTGCTCAGTTGGCAGTACCGAGTTACCAGATACTTGGTCCATGTACTTGACATTTAGCTTCAATTGATATCATGGCTTGTTCAGTAATTACACTATGCTTGGCTTTCTTTTTAACAGCCCAAGCAGCTGCATTCCCAGTAAGTCCCTTGCAATATGCAGCCATGCATGAATCACCAAGAATGATTTATAAATCACTGTATCACATCAGCTGGGCATGTATCAAGGTATCCTTTTGCTACTGTCTTTTTATCCTCAAATGTCTTCTTTGAAATTTTTTATGATGGAATTTTGCCCATCCCCAGTACTATTTTCATATTTTAGTTTCATAAAATAATGCAAGAAAGTAATAAAATAAATACTTGCCATTTCAATAGGGTTTATCTCACAATGAAATTTAGGCAAGAAGATACATTCATGCCCTGCATTGTGAATAAGTGACTCCAGCTGAGAAATTTGATTTGAAAAATCATCTTGGTGACTGAGAATGTGAGCTTGTATTGTTAGCTGGGCAAACAGGTTTGCACTTTGCTTTTTTGCCTTGAATATTAAAACCCCTTTCTTCAAAAACTGTTTTGAGTCCCTTTGGTTCCCCATTCACTGTGGTCAGTAAGTTACAGTTCCTTCATGCCATTGTTGAGCAATTTGTTTACTTGCCTCTATTATTCTCAAGCTTTTAATCTGCAATGTTACAAAATTTCTGAGAACCAGAAGTTTATTAGTATCAGATAGGGTGAGCATCTGGTGCTTTTTTCTTAGGTCTTTCTTGATTTGATCTTTTGACAACTCTCATGAGTTAATCTCCAATCCACCTGCAATAGCCTCATCAATATTATCTTCTAAATCAGCTTATATATATAGGCCCAATTCTGAATCCTGTTCATTGGGAGGTGGAATTCTGACCTCAACATTTTCTTGTTGGATTTGGGTGTTGGTAATGTCAGCATTAATGTCATGTTGCCCCTGTTTAGGGAAATTTGTATCCAAATATAGTGGCATCAACTCAGGCTTGGATAGTTCTTTGACAATTTCAATCAAAGGGGATCATTGTTAGTGGCTAGGTCCAGGCATAGATAAAAACCCAAATGCATCAAGGGATTTCTGATTTGCAGTTGCTTTCTTATATCAATGTTTTGTGTGACTGGACTTGCTTATGATGTCTGGGCCCTTCTTGTACTTATTTGGCTGACCTGACATTTATTGTAATTTTTTATTTACAATCAGGGTTCAATGTAAACATACCATTGCCTTCTCACTGCTTTTTTTTCCTCACCTGAGGTGGCATCTAAACTTCATCCTTTAAGTCATCTCCCTGGTTGATAGCAAAATCAAAGAGCCTTTCTTGAAGATCATCCTTGTCCCATTCTGAATATGGGTCCTCTTCTGAGTCCTCATATTCATAATTGTATGCTTCAGAGGCTCCTTCACTCTTGGTCTACTCTCTCTCTAAACCAAAATTCATTCTACCCCATGGTACAGTTGTAAAAATATTTAAAGAAGTTGGCAATTCCCTATCAGCATCATAATCTGTAGGTGTTGTTGGAGGCTCTATATATTCATATGCTTGAGTAACCTGATCCTTATTCTGATTTCATAGTCCAGTAATGTTTCATTTGCATTTTGGATGGCAGCAAGCAGGCATTATACAGTGTCTCAAGGCTGATTGTGCCAGATTTGTATTTATTTGTTTATGAGTTGGTATATAGTTATTTTTTCACAATTTTATCAGAATCACACACTACTTAATTATAGCTATTGATTGCACATTTTTCCTAGATTTTTTTTTGGAAGTGTGGCCAAAATTTTGACATGTCCAAAATAAAAATAGTTTTGGAGAAAAATTGGCTCATACCATTGACTTTATTTTGATGTTAGATACTTCTTTTAATGGTCTATTATCAATTTCAACAAGCCTATTTCACTACAAAATTGGGTCAAAACTTTTGGTCAAGTTTGCCTGTCCCATACTATATATATATACTATGGGCATTGTGCTCCATTCATTTGAGCATTAAATAAGGGGTATTGAAGATTGGGTCAGCCACAGTCTTGGAACAGCAGTTTGATGGTGGGTTTGGGTAGCATTTGGATAATACATGATTGATGTTTGGGTATGGTTCAGTTGGTGTTTGGGCAGCATCCAGCCATTTCAGAAGCAAAGAAGTAGTGCACAGACAGAGTTCCCCTGATTGTTGTCCTCAGAGTAGTCTGTACCAATCAGACTGCTAATATGTGCTTCTATATACTCCAATCCATCCCACCAATGGCCAAGGCTGATGATGAGCCCCTGTCTGAATTTGTCAAATGGATTGATGAAATTTGAAGTAATTATTCTTGCATGTTGTCCTTATTCAGTATTATCACTATCACTCATCTATCATAGGTTAGCTCACTTTTTAGTATATTTTTTCCTACTCAACAATGTATAAGTATTTTAGTTAGTATTCAGGCAAACAAGTTAGTTTTAGCCTGACCACCTATATTGTTACATCTAGTTTATTGTTTGAGACATAACTCGAGAGTTGATGTTACATATTGAGTCTTTATCTGATTTCTCAGCAGAATGAATACTTTCTGTATATTTCCTGTTACATTATTATAAACAGATACAAAAATGGCTAAGCTTAACTCTCTCATTCAAAGACTTAAGTTCATGTTACCACCCCTGTTAAGAAAATCACTATGCATACTACCCTATCTGGCATTGGAGCTGATAGGATAATGACTCATTCATATCATTAGTCCTCTTCCATATCACTCTCCTATGCCAATATTAGTACTATAGTCCAAAATGAGGATAGTTATTGTATGACTACTGCTAGTATTACACATTCTGAAGCTACAGCTCTTACAGCTAAGAAAGCTAAAAACACCATGGTATCAGTGAACACAAACATTACATCTTTACTGGTGTGGATAAGCTTAACTCAAATAGAACTAGCATGATTCAGTTTGATCAAATGAACTCAGGGTCATGACTTCACCTTATATATTATACCCACTTGAATATTCTGTCACTGTATTTTAGAGGGTTCAGTCAGTAGTTAAAGTATTGGGACCAAGCAAGGGCCTTAACTAAGTAGTGTAGTATGTAAAATAGCTTAGTGATTATCAGGGGAGCCCATCTGTATACTACTTTCTCACTCGTACAATGGTCATTCAATACCCAAACACCTACTATTAGTGAATGACACATTCCTCCTACCAAACTGAGCCTAGAGAACTCAGCCCACAAGTGTCAAGTACACATACCGAGTATCGGGTAACTCAGCAGTGCTGACTGAACAATCAGTCTAATTCCACACAAAAGTGACCAAGCCACATACAAGTCACTTGGTATATCAGTCTCGGCTAGGAACATTCGCCATCTGCATTCCCCATTCCTATCCTTTATCCACCCTTCTCCTTTCATTATCCATTAATCCCCTCTCCATTTATTCATTATTTCTTGGCCCGTTTCATCTCAGTACATTTCTTTATTGTTTTATCCTTGGCCATGACCCTAATGTTTTATATTCAGTCATTTTCTATTATCTTATTCTTGGCCACATTTCTATTATCTTATCTTCATTGTTCTATTCTTGTTTATATTCCTTTATTCTATTCTTGATCATTGTGGACAATACTTCTACATGCTCCTCATACCTTATTATTCTCTATTCCTTATGCCACCCTGGCTCTACATCTTACTTCTTAACCTATATAAGTAGCATAATGTATGTAGATAGTTCTTCACTCTGAATATCAACTTGGTTTATGCCTTCTGGCCTTGCCTTCTCCTGTCTAAAGTCCCTTACTTGGGCCAACAGTCTCAGCACTCTCCTGGGTACTACATCTGTTCCAAATTAGTGGCACACATGGAAAGTAGGATGCAATGCACGAGTATGTTAAAGCCAAGCAACTCCGATTGGTCTGTAGGACTTAGCCAATTCCTGCCCACATTGTGAAGTCGGCACTATTACAATAGTACTTAGCCCACACATCATTGGCATTCCCAGAGCCTGACAGTATATTCAGTGTCACACTACTTCCCATGTTTCACTTCTTACAAATTATGCCCCCATGAACTAGATCTTCAACCTACACTGATGACAGGCAGTTCACCCCGACAGTTTTACAATAAAGGCATAGTACCTCTGGCACCCCACCCCTTCTTACCGGTTATACTTTGCCACCACCAATTGAACTATGGCATCTCACCTCACCCTTCAAACAGCACTCATACATTGAAGAAGTGGTTGACAATGACATTGAATACATGGACAATGACAATGGCAGTCAGGAACTTTACTTGGTAGAGGATGAACTTGGCTCAGTACATTCTCATGAAGGTACTGAAGCTGAGGGACAACCTCAACAAGATCGGCAGGCTAACACACCTAAACCCCCTTGCACCCCTGTAGCCATGCCTCCTCAACCCATGGCTACACCCCCTCAGCCTGCAGCTGTACCGCCGCAAGCCAGGCAAGCTCCCTGAGCCAGGCCATCCCCACAGGCCAGGCAGACTCCATAAGCCAGGCCAGCTCCTAGGGCCAGGGCCCCTATAAACCTGGCTCACAACAACAACCTTTTAAATGCTATCCTTGAACTTGGCAGAATGGCTCGACACCATCATCAGGAAGGTCAATCTGCCACAAGGATGGCAAGCTCCTCCTAACCAAATGACAGAGATACATGGACAACAACCTGTGTCTCCTTTGTGCCACCAGTAATCACAAAGTCGCTGAATGCCCTAAAGCAACCAAGGCCCACAAAACTACTACTCCCAACTTCACTTCCCAGGTGACTGATACCTTGGACATCATGGCTGAAGAATCAGCCCAGGTGCCTGGGAATTAACCTGCCATCTGTTATCCTCTAAGCACACCAAGAGTTGCATTGACTCAGCAAGTGTGAGTAGTGAGGTTTAGATCAATGCTTTTATTCTTAATTTTCTTTTAATTCTTTTGTTCTGATTAGGTGCTGAAATCTTCAGTAACCCACCTTGCATGCTTGATTGAATCAGCATCCACTCATAGTTTATTTGCTTCTGGAAAATCCTGTTATGTTTTATTCTCACTTAGAATTCTTTTGGTCTAGTACTGCTAATTTGGTCATTACTGAATATGTAGATATATCTGCTAGATTTTCCCTCAGGACAATACAATTTCAGTCCACCCATCCATCTGTTATGTCACTAGATTTGTCGGTCAGCAATATTCAGTCACAACTCACTCACCTGCTATAATCCATTGATTAACAGGGTATTGGGCAGTATTATGTTCTGTAACACCACTAATGTCTTTAGGTGTGTCCCAATGGCCTCGGTCCAGTCAGCACCTGCCACTGCTCCAATAGCCTCACCAGGATCCTGTTCCATCACTGGAAGCTCTACCAATAGCCCTAGTCAATACAACTGGCTTTGTACATGCTTGTATATCAGAAAGGCTGGCAAGCTTTTTAGCTAGAACCTCTCAGTCAATGGTGCCACTTGGCACATTCGGCCAAGGTCTTTTCCATCCGTTATTATCTGTTTTCACTTCATCTGTTCCATATATTCACATTATATGCTCTCACCACTCTTTTCCCATTCTCCTCAGCTCAAAGCTGATAGTTTTACTAGATAGTGGGACATCTACCTAAAAAAGGGGGTGGCAACTAGCTAGAAACCTTTTGAACTACACAATCTCCCCTCCCAAAACTTCCCTCCATTTACCCCTCTCCACTCCCTATCCTGACCTTCATTCCCTCTGTTCCCTCTATCCCGACCTTAATTCCCTTCCATCCTGACCCTATATTATCCCAACCTTACTTCCATGCTAAATTCCCTTCTCCTCCAATTTCCCAACTCTCTATTTCTGACCTTACAATCACACCATCTCTGACACTTCTCCCAGTCCATGAATCACCCTCTCCTTCCCTCTGTTTATCATGCCAAAACAGCTGAATATCTCAGCACATCTCACTTGCCTCTTTCTTCTTATGTCTGTTATTTTTCTTTCCTTTTTTACTCAAAAATATAAAACAATTTATTTTGAGACTACTTTAGAGTCTCATCCCCCTCATGTTCCCCATATCCTCATCCTCTTCTCTCTCTCTCTCCCTTTCTCTTCCTCCTTGTCCTCCTCTTCCCCATCACTCACCAGCTGGTCCTCCTCTGGACCCTCATCCTCTCCCGACTCTCCCACTCCTCCTGAACCTCCCAAACCCCCCTCTACCATGAGGAACCGGATCCTTGTCATTCTGTCCTGCCCTCAAAGAAGCACCCACCTCCAGTAGCTCCACCACCTGCCTACCCCCCGATGGCTTGGCCCATGGCTCTTCAACTACTGGTATCCTCCCACTCTGTTTTATAGTAATGGCCCACCTTGCTCTCTTTCTTGGTGGCTCCTTCTCCTCCTCCTCATCATCCTCCTCACTCTGATCCTCCTCACTCTCCTTCTCTGATTCAACTTCCTCCTGGCTCTTGACCTTTCATTGCCAGGGGGCTGCTAGGCTGCACTTGACCTTACAGTAGTTGCACTGCCCATATGTGGCCCTTATCGATGGGACCTTGCATTCCTCCTGCTGTTCCTAACACCTTTCACAAGGTAGACAGAGGGAGGGCAACCACTCCTGGGTTGTCTTTTCTTTGTACTAATTAAAGAAAAATCAATAAAAAAAAACAAAAACAAAAAAAAACCATTACTCACCTTGGCCCCCCTCAGCCACTCACTCTTTCCTCTTTCTTTCAACATCCTCGGCCATGACAGCCTCCTTAGCAGTGGCCTTGGCCACCCATTTCTCCTTGGCAGTCTGTGCTGCTGCCGCTGCTTTGTCCTGAGTTACCCTCATTGTGGCTTTCTGCTCTTTCACAGCCTCTTTGACAGCTGCCTGTGTCACCTCTTCATCAGCCTTGTTCTTTGCCTTGGCTGCCTTGGCTGCTGCCTCCTTGGCTGCATTAACCGCTGCCTCCTTGGCTGCCTTGGCCGCTGCCTCCTTGGCTGCCTTGGCCACTGCCTCCTTGGCTGCCTGCTTTGCATCTTCTTCTTCTTCTGCTACCTGCTTTAAAGCAGGGACCTCCTCCTCCATCTGTTTCTCCTTCCTTGGCAATCTGGGCAGCCACCACCTCATGCTTCCACTGCCTTTCTATCCTCCTCACCTCTATTTTAGCAATCTGCTCCTTCTCCTCGTCTGTTTCATAGTCTATTTTCTGGTTTTTATGGTGAGAGGTTGTGTGGTTAGACAATAGTGAAGGATGTGGTTTGGGCACTAGATCCCAAACAATGTGTAACATCATGTTTAGGTATCCTGAACCTTATTTTCAAACTCCACCTACCGGCTTCATGGGTTCAGCCACTAAGGGGGGGATACTTTCAAGTACATGTACCGAGTATCGGATAACTCGGCATTGCTAACAGAACAATCAGTCTAATTCCATATGCAAGTGACCAAGCCATATACAAGTCACTTGGTACATCAGTCTTGGCTCGGCACATTCACCATCTACATTCCCCATTCCTATCCTTCATCCATCCTTCTCCTTTCATTATCCATTAATCCCCACTCTGTTTATTCTTTATTTCTTGGCCCATTTTATCTTGGGACATTTCTTTATTGTTTTATCCTCGGCAATGACCCTAATGTTTTATATTCAGTCATTTTCTATTATCTTATTCTTGGCCACATTTCTATTATCTTATCTTCATTGTTCTATTCTTGTTTATATTCCTTTATTCTATTCTTGATCATTGTGGACAATACTTCTACATGCTCCTCATACCTTATTATTCTCTATTCCTTATGCCACCCTGGCTCTACATCTTACTTCTTAACCTATATAAGTAGCATAATGTATGTAGATAGTTCTTCACTCTGAATATCAACTTGGTTTATGCCTTCTGGCCTTGCCTTCTCCTGTCCCAAGCCCCTTACTTGGGCCAGCACTCTCAGCACTCTCCCAGGTACTAAGGTAGCAGACAAATGGTTTCTACTAAGGTCACATGACTCAAGTGTCACACCCACCATTTCGCACAAGGATCTGGCAATATTGACAAAAAATCATTCTGAGACCATAGATCAATGGCATAGAACTATATGTACATAGTATTGGTTTTACTTCTTGAAAAAAATCACTATTGCAAATGTAGTATATCCAAACTTTCAAACATCTTCCCAAAATTCATAATCACATTTTTTAAGCAGTCTGACGTTGCTGTCTGGGATGTGGATATGCTGGTCAAGGAGGAGGAGATTGTCAAAAATTTTTAGTCACAAAATTTTTGTGCTGATATAATCACCTATATAAGGAAATATTCCATATATAGAAAGTTATTCCCACTAGTAATAGTGACAGTCTGGGGTGTCTGTTGCTGTCAAAAATCTACTAGAAGATGCCTAAACTCAAGAGAAGCTAGACAGTATCTAACCTTGGGATCCATGCCATCAAGGTTTAACCCTTTAATCTGTTCAGGATGAATTGTTAACAAGAATTTCCCTACAGAAGCAGAAAATTATGCAATCTGATCCAGATAGGGAGGGATCCCAAAGCCTTTTATTCAGTGGAGATTTCTCACAAAGCAAAAATTCATCAGCATCCACTTTGCCTCAGCTGTCAGTAGACAATGATATCCCAGTACATAACCTCAATTGGCTTGAGAAGTGGCTTGCAAAAGGGAAAAGACATTTGGCAAAATTATTTGAATCACAAAGCAGTGACAAACCTAAGCAATGGGGACCATATAAGAAAAAAGGCACAGTCCAATCCATACAGATACAACAGCACAATAAAAAGAAGCAATGAGACTGGACAGCAAAAATGCAGGATGGAGGTTTTGGTAATATACATTGTCCTTCTTGGTGGTATATCATCAAAGCAGCCACCTGCTCTCAAGGAAGTCAAAATAGATTCAGATTCAGATCAAGGAAGTATAATATTGGAGAGAAAAGATGGGAAAGAAGATGACATACTCATAGTTACCCAAGTTAATGGGCCAGAGCAGGAGGAGGATAACCTGGGTGACATTCCTGAGGTTGTTCAGGACAATATTGAAACTATCCCAGAGTGGACTCCATCATGACCATCACCCACACCACCACCAAATCCTGACCTTGTTAACCTATAAATTTCAGATCTTAAGCATATTCTATGGCCAGAAAGGAAGGCAGGTGATGGCTATATAGACCCAGGCTTTTGATTACATACTTTGCACACACCTTGAGCTAATGGGTAACTTCCTCTACATTTATCACTTTAATAGATACCAAGGATGGATTGCGGCATCCAAGAAAGCAGCAAGCATTGCAAGCAAGAACCCAGAATGGATGGCAAGACGGCTATGTGAGTTGACAAACAATTTCATCCATGATCCAACAAACCTACCAAAACATGAGTATGGGCAATTCATTTCAACAATTCTAGAGGATGAAGATTTGGTACAAGAAATCTGTGCACCTGCAATCAAAAGGCAAATATGTCTGTGCCATAGATGTGGTTCAGTTCCTTCATACACCAGAAATAAAGGAGTGGCTTAACTTGAAAAAGTCAATTTCTGAACAAATAGCATGCAGGTGGATGGCATGGATTACCATTGGAAGAAAGAGCCAAAAGGTCAATATAAGGATGGCCATGAGTGTGAAGATATTGACAAACTATCTTTCTTCCATTTGTAGGCTCCATCCAATCCCATATACGCCAATGGACTAAGGATGGCACACTTGAAACCATTTGGAAGGCAGCCAAAGGCCTGGATAAGTCTGTTGTAACCTGGGTGCATGATGAGTCAACCTTTTATGCATATGATCGTCATGTTTTATGTTTGGTTCACTCAAGTGAGAGTGCAAAACCATATGCAAAAGGTGAAGGGCCATCACAAATGGTTGCAGATTTTGTGTCACCAGACTATGGCTGGTTGCAAGCAAAAAAATAGGTAAGTCAGTTGCAAGCAATATTGCAAAGAAAACCACATGCTTATGAATGATTTTCAGCAATGACAGGACTAGGGTTATGTTCAAAGCAGGAAAGAATCTAGCACGTCACCCAAATGTACTTTCAGTGTGAAGACAGAAAAAATA
>QLPI01001891.1:0-21101 GCA_003314275.1 Chroogomphus rutilus | reverse complement strand
TGGCGTCCATCGGCTGTTCGCCTGATAACCGATGCTCCAACTTGAAATTCATTGACATAAAAATTTCGTGGGTTGCTTCCATACTCGGCCTTTGCTATCTAGCTCCTAATTTCCCGCGTTGGACCATTAGCCCACCAGCCCAATACGTCCCAGCTACCTACTCGTGTCAGAACGTAGTTATACAAGGGAGCGCTGCGTCTTTATTCCCCAAGTGTACCGTTACCTGAAAGATACCCCACTTTCGGAGATACCTATGATAAGACTAATTGAATTTCTACTTGCATTTTCTTGATACTATAGCTACAAGGAGGATGAAACCTTCATATAACGGAATAATCATAGTAATGCTAGCATATGTAAACGGCGTTTTTTGTTACCCTTTTTAGTAGCGAGGTCGAGCAACGCAGAGTTCACAGCAGTAGTCGAATTCTGCGCTATAAGCTTCGAGTCTGTACGGAAGCATTAAGGCTTCTGAACTTGGAACACCCATATAACTTCTGCAGCCAACGGTATCCGTCGATGAGTTGACTGCACGAAATCAATCGATCATGGGCGAAGTTGACAGTTGCAAAGTTACTGTCACTTTGAGCGTCGGTATTCTGCATAAAGTGCTTCGAATATATCATTCTGAGAGGTGCATTTGTCCAGTTCGGGTCGGAAAAGTACAGTCTCGACGAAGGCTTTAATTAAATTAATTCATTAATATCCGTTCGACAAAAGTTACCGCACTGTAGAGTCTGCAAGTTCTAGATAACGGTTGGAATTAGGAAATTCAACCAAATACTAAGATATGTCCCTTGCATGTAATGTCTCGATTTTTTAACTTAGGCAGCGAGCTTCCCTTAAATAGTATGGAAAGAAATTTATAACAACCATGCGTGAAACAGAGGCCACCAGTCCCAGTAATGTTAATCGCCAAAGGTCTGGTGTATTTTTTTTTCTACTGTTACATAACTGATGAAACAAATTTCGGCGTAACACTTGATTATTAATTGATTCCAGAGCAAAACTGGATGGTCAACTCAGCTCAACCACGTTATTCGAGTTACTCGTGGTCACGATCACTGTACCCATTCCTGAGCCTTTTTCTCCCCACCAGACATCACCTTCAATTCCTGACTTGCCAACTCTCCTTACATTGACTATTCGATGTCTATCCTGTCCGCTTGGGTCTTGAGTTCCCGGTCTCGGGATGAGCGTCGCAGTGAAATAACTACTTGTCTTCAGCAAGAAGGAACCTTCATAAGTTGCATGAAGCTTGACATTGGCTGGTGAATTAGATGTTTTCGCCGTCAAGTCTAAGACAGAAAAAGGTGACAACGGTGCGTCAGGGAAAGCGACGTCCAATGGACTATTGCTGGTCTTGACGTTTACAGAGAATGTTGCTGGGTTCCAAAGGTAATCTTGTGTGTCTTGGGTGGAAACCAGTGTTATTGGGGTTTTAATAGCACTGTTCACAGAAGGGAATAAGCAGAAAATGGTCAGAATGGCGTCAATGAACTGGAGTAATGAATATGCACCCGTTACTGGTCTTCACATCGAGCTGTGTGGGATTGTGATTGTCATGGTTCTCCATTTGGATGTTGGCAGTTATGGGCGCATTCGAAGTTATCAGGGAAAGAGATCTAGAAACGTTGTATGAGCCAGTTATGGGAGCGTTGGATGTTTTGAATGCTGCAACATCAGCAGAGACGGACTGTGTCCATAGTGTGTAAATTCACATTGGAAATTGTATGATATACACCTACTTGAGCACGAATTATGGCATTAGATCCGCGGAGTGACAGGGCTTTGAATACAACCAGGTGCTTGAGGGAGAGTATTTGATGACTCCAGTCACCTAACTTTGTTTCAAGAGAATTTATGACAAGAGGGTGCTCAGGGGTGCCCGATTTAGGAAAACGGACAGTGAGGGCAAATTTGATCCGGTCAGATTCCCTCGGCGTGGGGTAAAAAACCTTAGGGGTCTCAATTGCTATGTTAGTGCTCTGCAGTCAGCTTAAGAGTGTTTGACTCACAAATATTCCTACGCCTTTTCCACCTTCGTCGCGTTCCAGGAGACATACTCGGGCACGTTCCAGAGCTGCATTATTGAAGTAACTCATTGCAACCTCGATTTCGATATTATCGCCGGAGTTATCAGAAAGCTCGAATGTTACAGATGATGACATATCATAGGATCCACGAGAAAGCAAGAAAATAAGATGCGAGGAACTTGGGACAGAAAACAGTACGGTAGAGGTGTAGGGAGGAAAAATGGGTGGACCCCTAACGGAATACTGCTGTTGATTCTCAATTTCCCGGCCCATTATGTCGTTAGCACAACGAACGACCCGACCATCCGCGTCGTATGGTCCATCGGGCTGCCTCTGTGAATAACAGATGTCATTTATTAGCTCTGTAAATTATTGTCATAGCGACTCACCGGGATAATATGTCCTTGGGATAAGTGAAAAATACTTTTCACTAGCCCAGCTAAAAATAAATATGCGAAAACCGCAAAGAAAAATGCTTTGAAAAATCGTTTCCATGCCGGCTCGTGTCCTTTGGGCGCAACTGGGGGCCTTATGAGCGACATCTGTGGAGCAGAAGAGTTGGAGGGTCCTGGATTAGCGTTGTATGCAGGGGGGGAAGGATCACCCAAGCGCTCGCTGAATCGAGGAGTAGATGGCGAGTCAGACGGTGGACTCGACTTGGAGTCACTGAGGTCGCTCCCTGTGACGATCATAGGGGAGAGAGGAGATGGAAATATATATCACAGCAGGCTTTACTTATTCACTGCGGCGCACAGCTATGGCTGCGGAGAAGACAAGAGTGTACTCGAAACTTATATCTTTGCGGACGACCACATGCCACCGGCGCGCGCTTATTACCAGGAACTGGATTTCTAACGCTGCCCCATCAGACATTACCTACACGATGTCCCAAAGCATGAACACTAATATAATTAGCATAGCGCAGCAGTGTTTAATGTTGCCTATTCCCATTGATGAGTTGGTTCCTAAAATGGTATTTGTTTGTGTATCATAATTGTATTCGCCACGTCCATGATGGGAAAGTTAAGTAAGGCGCTTAATATCATATTTGATTTCGACAATGGTGCGTCGATATTGCTTGTCCGTTCCTTTTCCTTACAACTCCAGTCCGACAGCTGCCTCTATCGCTCTTAAATGCGGCACAGAACAAACCTATGGTCTGGTATGTTCTCTCATAGTGTTTCCTGTACTAACCCTTGTCACAGCTCGTCGAGCTCAAAAATGGAGAAACATTCAACGGCCATCTGGTAAACTGCGATAATTTCATGAATATCACGCTCAGGGAGGTGTACCAGACAAGTTCAGAAGGCGATAGATTTTGGAAATTGCGAGAATGCTACATCAGAGGAAGCACAGTACGTATGTAACTTCTCGTACGCACACCAGGGCCCTGATGCTTTGTGTAAGATAAAATACCTTCGCGTCCCTGATGCATTATTGGACGATGTGAAAGAAGAGCAGACTCGGGCTCGTGATGCCTCTAGAGGGACTCGTGGGGCCGGCGCGGGCATTCGAGGTGAGTGGCAGGATCTACCCTATTTCCTATTTTCTCACCCGAATTATACGCAGGTCGTGGTATGGGACAGAGAGGTCGGCTGAATCCGTTATTTCTGAATATCACACTAATTTCCGCTGTGTCTAGGACGGGGTGTACGGGGTGGCCCAATGCGTGGCGGTCGTGGTCGAGGACGTGGTTGATTCATCTTATGGTTGTTGCGTTCAGCAGGGAGTGTGTAGGTATTGCTATACCATTATGGCGTCATTGGGTCATGAAAATCTGTGCTTCGACAGATGAACTCCACATCAGTTGCTGTATATAAAAGAGGTATACGCTAGGAGCCTATATAGTATCTTAGCACAATGTGCATAGACTTCATAAGTATCTTTAGCTGGTTGAACTATTTTTTCCCGTACGCAGAATGAACTATGACTGAGCCTATCCCAGACCTTTAAATCGCCTGTTAGTTTCTTTCGCTTACCCTGCAAACTTTTTGAGATTCCTGACCGGGTAGATATTACCAAATGGAGCTTCGCGCATCTCTACATAGGTCCGCGATGCGGATGATTAGAACAGGGGAATTCAACGAGTTTCATTTTCTCCGCAGGCTACGATACGTTCCAGACACGTTCCAGTTGACCGGTACCGACGTCAAGACCGCAGCAGGTGTATGATGAAGTACGCGCAGCATCTATAGTTGCTGCAAAGTAGTGCATTTATGATGATGCGTATTATAAGACTACATTGACGGGTGCTGCGCTTGACCAACCAACCCAACACTGAAGCGCTGGGCGAGCCAATCATTTGGCGATCGACACTTTCTACTACGGTACATGAAAAAATGTTTTTCATTATCGGGTTGGGTCTTAGCGACGAAAAGGATGTAACAGTGAGAGGTCTTGAGGTTGTCATCTACCTTTAATATCCTGGGTGTTCCTATTGCTGATGAGCCACAGGCAATCAAACGATCTTCCCGAGTGTACCTCGAATCCTACACCAGTATTCTCATGGTGCAAAAAGAAAAACTGGTATGAATGTCATTCATTTCTTCAAGCCCCTCAAGTTGATTTCCTTTCTGCAAGGAAGCATTCTATGAAAAAGAGTTGATTCTCGCAGATCGTGATCTCGTTGAGACGGACAGCGACGCCATCTTACAGGGTGCTGCGCAAGTCGACGTGTCCTTGCTCGTGGTAGGTGATCCTTTCGGGTAAGTGATTCTTCGGACGCACAACGCACATCCGCATGACAACCGCATCCTGACTGATTCAAGTGCTACCACTCACACAGACATCCTTCTTCGTGCCCGGGCACTAAACATTCCCACTCGTGTGATCCACAATGCCTCTATCATGAATGCCGTAGGCGCATGTGGCCTGCAGCTCTATAATTTCGGGCAGACCGTCTCTTTGCCATTTTTCACTGATAATTGGAAGCCCGACAGTTGGTATGACAGAATCGCTGAGAATTCTAGACTTGGAATGCACACTCTAATTTTGTTGGACATCAAAGTCAAGGAACAGAGTGAAGAGAATTTGGCTAGGTAACGTCATACACCCTGGACTTATCGGGGGGCTTATCCTTTCTGCAGAGGCAGGAAGATATACGAGCCCCCACGGTATATGTCTATCCCTACTGCGGTAGCCCAACTCCTTGAAACAGAATCCAATCGAAAAACTGGCATACTCTCACCACAGAATACGCTGGCAATTGCAATTTCGCGAGTCGGTGGTGGTGATGACCAACGAATTGTGGCGGGTACCCTCCAAGAGCTGTACGATGCTGATGAAGACGCATTTGGAGAGCCGCTGCATAGTTTAGTGATTGCTGGTAAAAGGCTCCATCACTTGGAAGTCGAATTCGCCGAAGTCTATGCACAGAATCGAGAATCCTGGAGAGAAGTTGCACAGAGTGTATATGGTTGTAGTTTGGGTTGAGAAGTGGGAGCCAGTGTCGAGCCAGAAGATCATATCACTATGCAAAGATCAGTGAACGCGTAGGTCGATATCCTCTTCATTTCGAGAATTCGACATGGTACAACGATTAGAAGATTTGTATTAGGGCAATAATTATAAGCAAATGGATCCGAAAGGTAAGGTTGGACAATGTCGATATTCAATATGTTATGGTCCACCTCGAATGAGATCGATTCCCGTTTCCTCGTCTATATCTGGCCTTGCCTTTGTAGCAAGGGGGTCGTCTCCACACCCACAGTCGTACGTATCATCAAGATTTGCACAGTCGAATTGAGGCTTCTGAAGCCGCTCATTGACCTGATTGTGCAAGTGACATAACCAGAGAGAGGCAGCTTTGCGAGAAGAAGTCTTGAATAAATTGTTCGTGAGTATGCGCACGGGTAGACAAGAAGCTGTTTACACGAACTTGTGGAGGATACTTTTTAAGTAATGACTGGAACTCTGCTGCGCATTCACCTTTTTTGAAACTCAAGTTAAACCATAAACAGATCACAGCTCACGGTAAACGGTACTAACCACAGGGATACAATCGTGCGGAGAGGTAGAAGTATGCTGAAAGGGCTAGTCGTTCGTCATCGGTGGGGTGCTGCAAGGGCAAATATAAGTGTATTATCAGACACGGCACGTAGAATGGTAACTACATCAGGATATCTCAACGTCATGGTGTGTCTAATTATTCATCTGTTAGAGTGATATATTTTTCCAACAAAAAAAAATAAAGACAAAGTGACCCACAATAATTTCCAAGTTGCACGGCCGAGTGCTGCCCTAGTATCATGTCATGTGGTAGGCCATCGATCGGGATTCCAACGTAAAACGATTCTCTCACTTTGAAGTCTCATTTGCAAGCTTACCCATGATCACTCCGCCATCTACTCCTGTCGTCCATCCAACATCCTCGTGCAGCTGTACACCACCCTCACCAAAAAAATGCCGAGAGAGTGGTTTTCTGTAAGCCAGTAGAGGACGTCGAATAGTAAATAGAGATGATAACGAAACAAGAACGACAATGAGTATGAGGAAGGATTTAGAGAACCGCGAGATTTGCATCATCAGTTTCCAGGGCTTTCATGCGGAGTTTCAAAAGGGGTGTTTTAAGATCACTGGTAGCTTTGTATGACCAGAAAAAGGACCAAAGCTGCAGCTAGACTAATTGAACATTTAAAGCTTATTGAATCACCGCAAATCTTATGAAGGTGCTAGGTGAGATATTTGTTCTGTAACTTCTGTTGATGATCGTCATCATAGCAAGATGGGATGTTCCCAGACAGAACTACTAGTAGAGAGCCTGATCACACTACTTGGTTCCACATTTTCAGGTTCTTGACGACGGTGAATCTAACATTTAGGGGCTACTTTAGGGTAAGAGATAAGAGATAGCATCGTCAAAACTAAGATGGCCGTCTACATAGATGCGCATTGAGTATGATCGAGGCTTTAGGGGCCAAGTGGGATATCTCGATTAGTCCAATCCAAGGACAATCATCTAAAACAGAAAAGGTTGCTCTCTCGCACGAATCCAATTAACCCGAGTGTCATGACGCAAATTAGGGTGGTGAAATATCTATGTGCAACAAATTGGCACATGCGGTATACTTGAAATTTTGAACACGTGTAATGAAGAGGACCATTATGGTGTTGCGCGTGCTGGCCATCTGCATATCGGGGAGTTCACATAAGCAAGCGAATAAAGAACGCCAGCGGGTAAAGGCCAACCTTGGATATAATGAGCATTCTCTGATGGACCGTGAATATCAGTGACTGGGAGTCTAAAAAATCAGGTAGGATGACATACCTTACTGTGTGTCTGTTGGCAAGCCATGCAAGGAAACGCTGAGCAGCGATCGGATCAGTAGTGACGCGCAGAACAAGGCGTGGGCACATACTTCTACTCCCAAGCCATAGCCGCCGTGTTCACACGTACCATACTTGCGCTGGTCCGTGAACCAATAATAGGGGGCAGGGTCGATTCCCACCCGCTGGTAGCCTGCTAATAACTCATCCATGTCTGCTATTCTCATTGACCCCCCTGGTATATAAGATACCCTTGTTAGCCAGAGTCTCACATTGGACGCCAGACGCACCAACGATTTCTCCTACATTGGGCATGAGCAAATCGCAACTCTCGGTATACACAAGCCCTCCTTCGCCTGTGCCTGGCATAGCCTTCATATAGAAAGCCTTCAGCTCTTTCGGGAACCCGTACAAAAACACAGGTTGGCCAATGATATCAGTCATCTGTCGCTCGGCGGCTTCAGCGATATCGTCCCCAAGCACATGATCGACCATGATGGGATTTCCTTCCTTATCTTTGACGACGTTCCCATCCGCATCTTCCGAAGGCCGTTTGATACCTCGACCAACGAGCCAAGCAATTGCAGATGAATATGACATGCGGAGGAACGGCCGTTGCGGGGCTTTGAAATCGGGGTTGAGCTGTTTGATCAGAGCAGATGCGACTGGAGAATCTATCAGACGCTGCACGCTCTCGCAAATCTGTGAAACTTAATCAGCATTAAAGAAAAAAGGTAAACAACCAAACGTACAATTGCCTCAATATGATCCATTAATTCGTCAAAGGTTATGAAGGCGAGTTCACCTTCTAGGTGAGTATACTCGCTAAGATGTCGTCGCGTGTGACTGAGATACGCACAGTTCATCATCAATCCAAGCGACTGATCACAGCTTGTACTGACCTATTCTCAGCCCTGAAACTCTCTTGGACACAAAAGACATCACCAAGAGATGGCAAACAAGTCTCGAGGTAGAGTTGAGAGCTTTGTGTCAGATATGCTGGCTGGCCGTAATAATCGAGCTTGAAGAGCGTCGCCCCGCCTTCGACTGATGTCTGGACGAGACATGGTGGTGTTACCTCTAACAGATGGTGCGCAGCAAGGGACTCGCGGAAAGCTTGAAGAAGCAGAGACCGCAAGCGTAGGACGTTGGAAGCAGTTTCACCTCGAAGAACTAGATGTCTTAAGTCTGCCTGTATGGAGGGATCACTTTTCTGAAAAGGTCTCAGAAAAGGATATTCTGCATAAAGATCGGTCATGGTATACCTCGTTCACTCGGTTGGTAAAAGCATCTGGACCCCCAGGGGACGGTCCCAACACTCGCCAATAATCTGCACTCAGCTCATGACCACCAGGTGCCGTCTTACCCACAGGAACCTCCTGCAATACACCTGTCACCTCAACAGCAGCCTCGGTGCTTAGAGTCAATGCATCATAAGTTTGCGTCTACAGACCGCCACATCAGGTCTATTTTACACAATTTCTGCTAATTAGCCTTACCAGAAGTCCAGATAGCACGACCTGTAGATAACCAGTGCCGTCGCGGAGGTCAACGAAGAAGATATCTTTCTGGGTGCGCAAGCGGTGTACCCATCCACAAACACGGACACGTTTCGATCGATGAGGTTCTAAGTTCGCGATTTTGGTCTAAAGGTCGTTCAGTAAAGCATAGCTGTCATGAAGGTGTTCACGCTACCTTAATTGGAGCGGGAAGAGTTGGGTCGTCCTTAAGGACAATCTGCTTGCTTTCCTCCAATTTCCTGTGTGAACGCTCCACTTCGGCACCTTCTTCTTGCACCTTCTTTAATCGCTGCTCTTCTGCCTTCTTGGCTTTCTTGGCGAGTCCTTCCGCGTTTTTTCTGGCCTTTTTGAGACCCGAAGGAGATATTTCTGCATAGTTGTTTTCTTCCTTTGAACGAATGAGGATAGTGAGTGTCTGCGATTGGTCGTTAACGAATATGGCGTAGGCAGCTGTCTGGTAAGGCTTTTCGGATGTGCCGTCTCCAGTGGTATCAGAGCCAGTCAACTCGTCAACGTGTACTTTCTGCGTCTCGATGGAGGATGGAGTCGACATTTGCAGTATTTTCGCGGCGGTGTAAGCGGCGTTGTAAACAATGACTAGTGACTCAAATCTCGCGTGTATTCTAAATTTAGACTCGTGTGACCCGCATTCGTTTGTGGTGTCTCAAAAGTTTGGAGCTTGAGATACAACTAGTATGACAATCCACCTCTCTGCATCAATGCCCTCCCGACGGAGTCCCGTTGTCAAACTAGACTCGCACTCCCGTTCTTCATCAATTCGAGGATTAGACAACATCTTACCCGATGTCGAGCAGGGCGAAGGTGGTAAGTCCATATTCTTCATCCCGAGGTATAGTAGGAGAGTCTATCTTTCTTTAGAATTTACAGGTCCTTCGTCTGAGCATCAACACACTACTTGGAAAAAGCTCAAGCTTCGTAGCGGGTATTATTTCCCTGGCACGAGCCCGTTCCCATGCCTCATCCAAACACATCCTAATGGCCTTTGCAGCTACAAATTGGATTCCGAACTACTCATTATCATCGCAAGTATTTGTTTGCATGATTGAACTCAGAAAATCTTTCATGCCGATTTCTGCATTGACAGATTAGGGGGGGATGCATTGGCTGGAATGACAGTCGCATGCCTTCTCGTCCCACAATGTGAGCGTAGACAACCCTTCAATGCATAGGTCATCTGAGTCCGTGTATAAGCTATATCCTACGCCACTTCCTTGGCCAAACTGAGTCCTGTGGCTGGCCTATTTTCAGCCGTGATTCCCGGGATTGTCTACAGCCTTCTTGGGTCTTCTCGACAGCTTAATGTCGGTGCGCATCATGTTCAGTCACGCTACGTTATAGCTGGACTTGTGCTCAAATGTTGCCCCTCTTAGCCCCTGAAGCAGCACTATCTCTTCTTGTAGGCCAAGCAGTACAGGATATATTACGTCACCCTGTAGTTGGTTCAAATGGGTTTCTTTCGACCCTCGGGGAAACTCACCCAGAGAAACTTGCTGCAGCTATAGCTACAATCATCACATTTCAAGTAGGTAGAGGCACCTGGTTGTCATATTGATTTCTTATTACCTATCCAGGCTGGATTGATGACGTTTATCCTGGGAATATTCCGTCTAGGTTTCATGGATGTTATCCTAAGTCGTGCATTGCTAAGTGGTTTTATTACTGCTGTTGTGCGTTCATTTTTTTTTATCAGTCTCTTCTTCTCTACAAGAACTGACATTCTGTCGCTCTGGACAGGCCGTCGTCATTGTCATGTATGTTTATCAACTGACGACGTTACTTCAACCATTTGACCACCTTAATTTCAGTGAGCAATGTATACCCATATTTGGACTATCGGCCCTAGAATACTCTCCTCCGTCTGGAGAACCACCACATACTACTTTGAATAAAGTTGTGTTTCTGGTTCGATATATTATCATAGAACCACATGCCCATTGGTTCACGGCCATCGTCGGTTTTGGGACGCTGATTGCCCTTCTGATTATGCGAGCAATCAAACGACTTGTTGGCAAGCGTTATGGTTGGGTTAAAGGGATCCCCGAAGTGTTGTTGGTGGTAATAATCTCTACCGGTACAGTCTTTCTATTCTTTACAACAGTTCTCCTCCGAATTTTTATCTTCCAGCATTAAGTGATATCTTCGATTGGGACAAGAAAAATCTCGCAATCTTGGGCAGCGTGCAACCACTCAAAGACTCCGTTCTTTTTGCCTTCCCTCTGCACAGCTTAAACTACAATCTTTTCAAACGGACTGCATCGACCGCCATGTAAGTCCAACTCTACTCTCCTGGATAATCAACTCATTTCTTCTTGGGACTTCGACGATCGTGTCATTATAGCCTGATATCCGTTGTAGGTTTCCTCGACTCTATCGCAGCCGCGAAACAGAATTCAATTCGGTTTGGACACTCGATCAGTCCGAATAGAGAGCTGGTTGCTCTT
Organism: Chroogomphus rutilus; assembly: GCA_003314275.1. Taxonomy (NCBI): domain Eukaryota; kingdom Fungi; phylum Basidiomycota; class Agaricomycetes; order Boletales; family Gomphidiaceae; genus Chroogomphus; species Chroogomphus rutilus. The sequence goes on along the minus strand of QLPI01001891.1, from coordinate 9,818 downwards.
GGTGAGGCGAATTCGGAACATTGAGACCCAATTAATGAAATATGAGCATTTTAAGGTGCAGGCAATCTGGCCGTATCATTCGTTCCCAGCACCCTACCCGCATATGGGTCGATAACCCGGTATGTTGCAGTAATTGCATGTTATGCAATCCAACAAATTTTCGATGGTCATAGCCAATGGTCTGACAGAAATATACAGTTCCCGTCTCAACGGCGACTGTGGTGGACGAACTCAAATGGCATCCATCATATGCTCACTCATCGTTCTCCTTGCCACATTCTTTTTCCTCCCTATGTTATACTACTTACCCAAAGCTGTCTTATCTGCAATGTATGCCAGACTCCTGTTCCCTGCAAACATAATGGCACTCATGTGCTCCATCCGACAGTGTATGCCTGATAGTCTGGGGCTTACTGACTGAAGCGCCACACGAGATCATGTTTTATATACAGTGAGTTTATTGTTATACTTGAATAATTATCAGAGACGGGAATTGATGATGACGATTTAGCATGGGTGCTTGGATAGAATTATCTCTCATGGCTCTGACCCTAGTACTCACCCTTATTTGGAGTGTGGAGGTTGGCGTATTAGCAAGTATTGCATTATCTGTAATTCTCGTCGTCAAGAAGAGCTCGCAGACTCGAATGTCTATCCTCGTATGCTTATTACTCCCATTATTTTCGAGTGTTGAAATAGGTTATGGCTGTCAAAGGGTCGTATGCCAAATTCTGATCGGTTCAAGCCCATCAATGAGAACCCGGAGGCTGTCGAGCCTCTACCAGGAGTCTTGATTGTTCGTATCAGAGAAAGCCTTGATTTCGGTGAGTTGTAATATCAGATTTTCATTTCTATTTCCATTAACAAATATCACAAAGCTAATAGTGCCCAAATGGAGGGTACGCGATGACCGTGGAATTATCTGGCATTCTAACACACTCGGTCACAGAACGACTAAGACGCCTTGAGCTTTACGGGGTGGAACGTAGACACCCTTCCGAAGCTCCCACTCGGGAGCATGCTCAGGTATTGGTGTTCCATTTGGCAGATATGGATACTTGTGATACAGCGTGGGTCGTTTGACTTCAGCGTTGTCTGGGGCATGTTAAGAACGAGTTGTATAGCGCGACGCAGATCTTTTACGAGCTTGTCCAGTCGTACAAGGTATGATTACAGGTTGTACTTTTACTTTTGGATTTTCTAACAGCTTCATCATCAGACTCGTGGCGTAGGTCTGTTTATAACACACCTAAGGGCGAAGCCCCGAGAAAACTTCGAAAAGGCAGGTATAATCGACTTGATCGGTGAGGACGCGATATTCGACAATGTTGCTTCGGCTATGCAGCACATTGAGATTGTTGAGTTGGAGCATGATTGAGAAGATGTTACTGGAACAGATTCGATATACTTGCTTGGTTACTCTCATTTCTCTTCACCTTGTTTTATAGACGTCTATTCACACGAACTTTTGGTATATCTCCGACCGGCACCATATTTGCCGGCTAGCCTAGCACTGCTTAAGTATATTAGTGTGTATACTGTATATTCAGAGTAAGTACGAGTATTAGTGCAAGACGAAGACAGTCGACAATGCGAAGGATTTTGATGCTTCATGGGTTTGTCAACCTTCATATATGTACAGTGCACGGCACTATGCTGATGACCGTTGCAGGTTTTCGCAGAATGCTATCATGTTTCAGAAAAGGGTGAGTACTCTGCATCTCACGTTCGCATTCTGCATTGCGACGTGAACGTAAACGTGAACGTGAAAATAACCCTAAGTAGATGAGCGTGATCCGCAAAGCCTGCGAAAAGGATGTGGAGTTCGGTGTGGAATCCAAGCGATACCATGATGTATTCCTTAATCTGATAATTTACTGCTTGCAGTATTTGTTGATGCACCACATGTCCTCGTCCCCGTGGATCTGCCCGGCCACTCTCTAGAATGGCTTCAAGCAGCAGAATCAAACGCTACGGGGAAGGATGACACTGCCTTAACTCCAAGAGGGTGGTGGAGGGCCAATGACCAAAAAACTGTCTGCAGGGGACTACATGAAACTTTATTGCTGTTCAGAGATATATTACGAGAAACGACATTTCAGGTGTGCGACGGATCGTTCGGGATTTCACACCTGGCTGACTGGATAATACATCCTAGGGCGTTCTAGGGTTCAGCCAAGGTGCAGCAATGGCAGCTGTCCTTGCGGCTGTTGTGAGTTGTTTACAATGATTGTAAATTCGTTCACTAATTTATGTTACTGTCAGTTAGAGAGACCTCAGCTATACGAGCCATTTATGATTGATGGTAAACCTATCCATCCGAAACTGTTTGTTTGTTGTCTTCTATGTCGTGAATGGCGACGCTTATTTCATGTGCAGCGAGTTTTTCATCTCAATATCAGGGTTTCTGGCGTCGGACCCTCTGCTGGAACATATTATATCCCGTACATCACCTAAACTCACAACCCCTTCCCTCCATGTCGTTGGCAACACCGATGTGATTGTTATCCCAGAGCGTTCTGAATTATTGATCGGCGTCTGTGAGGAGAAAACAGCCAGGGTAGAAAGACATGAGGGAGGTTCGTAGAGACATCAATGTATTTGAAAAATTTGATGTATAAAATTTTCACAGGACACTATGTACCTTCTATAGCTACTTGGAGAAACTTCTTCAAACAATATCTCATCAATGGGCCTGACTCGACGCCTGGCCAGATTGCATCACCTTGATCTTCAGACAACTCCGTCTATGACACTTGTTCCAGGAATTTGATATATAATCCGAATTTACAGTATGAGTATTAAGCTCATATTAGTATTTATTTTCCTGTGTATTGCAAGCGTTTCGACAAATTTGAGAGTCTCTGGAAGGTCTGAAATTTATGACTTGTATTCGTCACGCGTGACCAGTCAGAGCCGCTGTGTGGCGACGACCTATACGAGACTCGGTCAACTGCAGGCAAGTGGTATTTTTCGTACTCGCTGATTATGATGCCCTAGTAAAAGGGTTGACCCTGTGCCATTTGCCATTGCCATCGTCTTACCTTCCGTCGTGCATCAATAGTCTTTTCCTCAGTGTCTTTCACCAAAGGTCAACGTGGAACACTGTAAGGCAGGACTTACAATTACTTGACTTTCAAACGACTGGCTCTCCATAAAAGCCAAGGAGAGCTGGTAAAGGACAGAGTCTACAGTTTTTAGCGTCGAACCCGTTGACTGCACATGCGATCTTCTGGGTTGCCGCAAAGCCGTTTTGCTAGCCAAGCTGCTCTATACAAGATCACCATGGAGTGAGCGGTCTCTAGATGTGGATAAAATCTCACGGCATAAGAAATTGGCTCGTTTCAAGCGTCCGAGCAGGAGATCGATGCTCGGGCGTGTGGTTATAAGCCTATACACCAGCGCGGCAGGGGTTTCAAGCGATGGCATGGCATGGCATGGCACAGGGACATGATATCCGCTTTCATCCTGAATTTTTTTCTTTCTTACTTCAGTCATTGTGAAATAAGCATGCTGATCACTTTCATTCTAGGATCTGTTTTGGCGGCGCTGTGACGCCATATTTGGTATTTTCTCCATGTCACCAATAGCGAGGGCCATCCTGGTATACGCTGGATGGTTTTTTCTTCCTAACTGGGCCACAGGGGTCACGGTCGTCTTCTACAACCGTTTGGTTTCTCATTTCAAGCCAAGTCACACACCTCCTGTGAAAGGCTCGCCTCAGGCTGTATCTCAGTGGCGGCACTGCTACGCTTTCGTCATGTTTTCTTACCTGATTACTACTTCGGTCTATGCATGCTCGGCTATGCCTCCAAACTTTTATCAGATTCTCGGTGTAAGCCCGGACGCAGATGACCAGGTGTTGAAATTCGCGTTCAGAGCGTTCGCCCGAAAAAACCACCCCGATCGAGTAGGACCGCAGGGCGCTCCTCTATTCATCGCAGTCAGAGATGCATACGAGGCACTCAACCATCCTGTGAAACGTTTCGCGTACGATAGGTGCGTCCGAGTTACATACCAGTATGACATTATCGATAGGATTGAAACAGGTTTGGTCCTGATGCCATGACCTGGATAGATTGTGCCACGTCTCGAGAATACTTGAAACATGGAATCATTGCTTCCAGTGGTTTTTATATTGGAACTGTAGGATTTCTTCTTGTTTGGTCTGCCCTTGGGGCTGCTAATACAGGAGCTTATGTACGTTTAATTTATTTTTCGCGCTTTTGTCTTGTCTAATTACAATTATATAAGTGGCGTAACCTTTTACTTTGCACACTCTTCTTCCTCGAGCTCTTTCTTATTGTCAATTCTCCATCCGGCGATGCGCCGGGGAACTATTTTTATTTCCCCGTTTCCTTCCTATTTCCTAAACGAGTCCCTTATCAACACACGCTCTTCTTGCATCAGTTATATATGAGCCTTTCAATCGCTATATCAAAAGTCATGCCCGTACTGCTGCCTGCAACAAGGGAATCTGTATCTTCGGATCTCACGATGAATGCTGTTAAGCCCATAATCGATAAACTGGCACTTTTGGCTACCATGGCTGATCTTGAAGGTGAGAATGCCAGTAATATGTAGACCTATTTTTCAACTTGCTTGAACATAGTTTCGCGAATGTTATCTGCGGAAATTAGGTCGATGCATGGTGCATCCGCTCTCCCTTCCTCGCATAATGTGATTTCGTCTGGCCACGTAGGCTTTGCTACCTCAGAATCCCCATTTGTTCCATCCAATAGCACAATTGCGACACTAACGTCAGAGATGGAAAACTTGATTATTGACAGGCAGTTACAATCCCACCCCATTCTGCGTGGACACTGGGATGAAGCCATCGCCAGACTTCGCGAAGAGCATGGTCAAGAACATGGTCAAGAACGTGGGCAAGAACATAGCCAAGAACATGGCCAACAAACTCCGAGAAATCTACTTCTTTCTCCACCGAAATCCGTCTCACCAATCGAACCCATCAAGGATTTGGCATCATTTGAAGGAGAGCAAGGTCAACCTGTGGTGGAACAGTTACGGAGTATACCAACAGTAAGAGAATTGCCGAGTCCACGACCCTCCCCCCCTCGAGAGGTTGTCATCGGGTCTTCCAATTCTGGCTATATCAGAGCACGGTCCCTTTCGTATTGAACGAGCTCGTTTTCTGTATAATTAAATATTTTGTTGAACAAAGCAATTGCTTTAGTCGCTTCAACCATCCTCAATGCTGCCTTGTAATTATGATGGTAAAAGTCAAGAAGTGTCGGGTTGGCTATTTAAAATAAGGCGTCATTTGTATGGATATAATGAGTAGGTGACCGAAATAAGTGGAATGGGAACCTTACGATCTATTTGCGCTCGATCTTGCACCGATGATGTCCTGAGCAGCCCTGGCAAGAGCTTCTTCCTTCATAGCATCTTCTTTATGTTTCTGCATTGCCGCTTCGCGTTTAGCCATTATCTGTACAGATCAAGTCGCCTCAGTTGAGCAGGGAATCGATACATCACAACACAACATGATTTTTTTGGCATACCGCTTGGCAAAAATAAACCCATTATTATTGTTGACTTGTGTGTCGAAGGTGTAGCACTGTCGCTCACCTTTTCCTTTTTCTAATGTTTCGTTGTGTACAGAGAAAGATAAGAACAATCCATATCCAGTTAACCCAACCAGTGTCTAGTTGCAAAGGTGTGGTTAGTCAGAATTTTAACCTAACCATGGTTTTATGAATTCATCGACATACAAGAACAGTGCTACGATGCAAAAGGTCAGCAAGCGGGATGCGCATTGCGAGTAAACGCTTTACGTATTCATTCTATATATGGAAAGCCATGAATTGAACACCACGAAATTAAAGTTTACGGTGAGGCGGAAATAATCATAGGTATGAAAGGTTTTATGTAATTACAACACTTGATGTTATGCTACTAGTGGATCATGTCAAGATAGGCTCCGAGTACTGAGATGGGAGCTGAACTCTCAATTTATAACCGCCACGTCGAAAACCACTCCCAATCCCGATTGACGAAAGCGAGCATATAATCCGCCACTGTTCCCTCTTCTTCTTCTTTCTCCTCTGCTTCGATGACCGTTGCCACGGGTACTTCTGCCTCCAGGGTGGGAGCATCAGCTTCTGCAGCAAAATCAGCCTGGTCTACCACTTCTTTGACAGCTTCCTCGCGTGCTGCTACACGAGCCGCATAGGCGTCTTCCTTATCTTCGAATTCTCCCAATGCCTTTCCGAATGCCTCATCATCGATCAAAAGACTACGCCAATCGAATTCCCCCTGTTGTATCACGATATTGTCGAGTGAGCGTTTCTGGTTTGCTTTGCGCAGCATACTCTCCTCAATGGTATGTTCTGATATGAAGCGATATATGTGGACGTCACGGATCTGGCCAATGCGGTGTGCGCTGGATCAGACGCAGCGCATGTCGTGAGCAATCTTGGAGAAATATGCAGGGACGTATAGCCCTCACCGATCTTCGCATTGTCGGTCCATCTGCGGATTGAAGTCACTATCGTAAAATATGACAGTGTCCGCACCAGTTAAGCTTGAAATAGCTGTCAGGCCGTTAAATGAAGAATAACGAAAATTGCGCACTTGATTCCGACGCCACCAGAACGTGATGAAGCAATGAAGGCGAACACTCTGGCATCAGTGTTGAACCTTTCGGTTATATATTGTCTGTCCTCAATTTTTGTCGCTCCATCGAGGCGAAGATATCTGTAACCATGAAGATTCAGAAAGATTTCAAGTATGTCAAGAACCTTGGTCATCTGAGTGAAAATAAGGACTCGATGTCCCCCAGCTTCCCGAGTTCGTAACAGGGATGCAAGTTCTTGTAGCTTTCCACAATCGTATTGGACAAGGGATGCGTCTGGGAAGGCTATTTGGAGTTTGACACTGGTGCGGTGGAGAATAGCGTCAAGGTCTGGATGTTGTCGTTGAGCGTTAAGGATTTGGCTTTCTATCCCCGAGAATGTTATAGATGGCATATCCCGGGCCACGACCGGGGGAGTGATGAAGGCGAATCGGTTTATACAACCCCCCAAGTCTTCCTCCCGTTGTAAGTAGGACTTGACAAATTTCGGGATTATAGATGAGATGTCCATGTGATTTGGGCGATGAAAATCGACTTCAGATAAGGGAACTAAAGATCTGTATAGGCGTCGGACAACGGATATCGTCTCAGAACCGTAAAGAGGTGAGGCAGCACAGCGAAGTCGATTTGTATAAGAAATCTGCGTCCACTGCCGAAGGAGGGCCAACTGTCGCTGGTATGTCATATGACGCTTAAAGCCCACAATGGTTCGGGTGTCAATAGGTGGGGGTTCCCCAGGGAGCTCCGTAACAAAGGGTAAACATGACGAAGCATCCAAGCTACGAGTGGATCGTGCTTGTATCATAGATCTACCTTGGTGTTGGATGAAAACGAGACCCAGTAAGTCAAGGTTCAAATGGTCATCCCGATTTTGGAGAAATCGACGTCGAATAAGAAGCTCCGTTATCTCAAAGTCTGCTGTCGCTGACCGTGGCATTGCAAATGATGTGACAATGGGCCGGACTTCAAACAGATCAGGATGGTTGCAAACCTTTCGTAGTTGCATGAGAATGTTAGCCACTTGGTGATATGCCCCAGAAGCGAGTGCATCTTGTGTCTGAGCCCGAGACATAAACTCATCATAGAGAAAGCGTTGGCGTTTAGAAAGGCGACAGAGCACAAGATGTTCGAATTTTCTCGGCAGCTCTTTCTCAACATCAGCTTTGAGACGACGTAAAAGGTATGGTCGAAGGACGGTGTGAAGTTTTCGTACACGTTCTTGGGTTTCCTCGTCGAAAACAGTGCCTTGTTCGATGGCTTTCTCCAAGGGGTCTATCAAAACATGTGAGAGGAGGGAAGACGAATTGGGAAATACAAAAAAAAAACATACTGGCAAACCAATCACCGAATTCTTTCAAATTGGCAAAATTGGTTCCTGACATAAGGAACTGTAGAAGTGCCCAAAGCTCTGTCAAGTTGTTCTGTAATGGTGTTCCAGTCAACAGGAGGCGTCGAAAGGAACGAAACATCAATAGAATGTTCCATCGCTGTGATTTGAAGTTCTTTATCATATGGGCCTCATCCAGAATCATGTAATACCACGCTTTACGTTTGAATATGTGGGCATCTCGACTAGCGAGTGTATAAGACGTTACGCAAACATTGAAGCTGTGTTTGCTATTCCATCCCACACGAAGCTCCTTTCGACGCTTGGTGCTACCATGATAGGGGAGAATCTTGAAACCAGGGAGGAACTTTTTGAACTCCATTTCCCAATTAAGCAACACGCTGGTTGGAACTACGATAAGATGAGGACCCCAAATTCCTCGATCACAAGCAAGATGAGCCAGTAGAGCAATTGTCTGAATAGTTTTGCTGCATGAACTGGAATCAGAGGAAACAAGGTAGATACCAAATTCATATCTTACCCTAGTCCCATCTCATCAGCGAGTATACCGTTAAGATTGTTGGTGTGGAGACTGGCTAACCACTCGAGCCCAGACTGCTGGTAAGGCCGAAGATTGCCCCGCAATAAAAATGGTGCGGTAACTTTAGAACTTGGATCCCATTCAACAGGAGTCGCTGCAAAATCTACTAGATGGGGGGCAACTAGCAATTCTTCAATTACTTCTTCCGCGGCCGGCGAAGTTGCAGTAATAGTGGGCTCGGTTCCTTCCTGATCCAAAGGCTTTGTGCTTTCCGGAGATATAGTGACCAAGGCTAAGTCTTTCCCAGTTGTCCCGGAGTTAGAGACAGCGTCGTTGATCCGTCCATCCTTGTCCTCAGATAATTGTGGATTCACCTCAGTAACCTCGATTTCGTCTTCTGGGAGGTCGGGATTGGAAGGAAAAACGACCCCTGAAGTAGGGGGTTTGGACTTCTCGTTAACATCCATAGAAGATTGCGTTTGATGTCCATTAGGCCCTCGTAAGTAGTCATAATCGAGGTCGCCCTTGTCGGGAACAGATGATACTTGAGCATCTTGGTAAATGACCATCCCATTCGATAGCCGAATAGCAACAGGATGGCGACCATTGGGCTCTGTTGTAGTATCTCCTTGGCTGAGAAGAGGTGATATGGAGTCAAATGATGGCGCCGGAACAGACAAGGATGATTCTGTCAGGTTAAGAGAGGGTGCCGAAGGTGGCTCAGGAGATCGAAGACAAGATAATTCATCAGAAGGAGGGAGGGCAGGAGAAAACTGTCTGTTAGATATACCGCGTGGAGAGATCTCGAACGAGGCTTCTCTGTATCCTTTGCCTGGAGAGGTATATACTGGAATGACAACCTCAGGAACGTAGGATGGTGATTGAGGACTTCGCGTCACCAAACCAATCGAATCAGGCTGTTCAGAATGCTCCCACGATGAGACCTCCTGTTCGTGGTCAAGATCATCTATAGCAGAAGATTCGGAAGGGATCTTGCTGTTGAGTATTTGCGAACCTTCTGCCATGGATATTTCAGATGATGGTGTAGAACGAGCCAGAGTGGTGTCATTTAAAACGGGTGTCGAAACATTGGATCTCGAGCCAGGAGTATCACGGGGTGAGGTAGCACCTAAAAGAACTGCATTATTTTCATATGATACTGACTCGGAGTCAACCTCGCTGCTTGGTGCTCTACTTCCTACAGTTTCCCATGCGTCTGTGCCAAGCAGCAATGATACGTCGGCGTCAGCTTCTGGATCATCTTCTGAACCCTCGCTGTCTGTTTCAAGGCCCGGTTCTACTTGTTCCATAGTTTCCGTGTCTTCTGTTTCTGATCCACCACTCTCACTCCA
>QLPI01001885.1:0-10315 GCA_003314275.1 Chroogomphus rutilus | reverse complement strand
TCCAGGCCTGGGTGGTGTCCCGCTGGTTCCAGCCTCCGGCAGTCGAGATCAGTTCCAAAGGAGGGTTGCCCTTACACGAGTACATTGAAGCCAAGCAACCCCGATCGGTCTCCAGGACTTGGCCGATTTCCACCAACATCATGAAGCCGGCACTATTGCAATAGCACTTGGCCCATGCATTGTCGGCAGTACCAGTGCCTGACAATAACAGGCTTTCATTAGGCCTGGTGCACTTTCAGTAGATGCAGTCAAGTGTCACAAGTGTTTGATAGGCCTGGTGCACTTTTGGTAGGTACAACTTTCAGCCAAACATCACAGGTTTTCAATAGGCCTGGCATACTTTCAGTAGGTGCAGCTTTCAATTCAGTTTGGTTGGGTGCACTTTTGGTAGGTAAAACATTGAATGAGTCTGGGCTTTTGAGGTTCCACAGTTCCTATTAGCACCTGCAGTGGTTAACAGGGCAACCGGTGATCTGTTTGTATTGATTTCTCAGTGCTGATCAAGGACCATGGAAAGAGCAACTGTTTGGCTTGAGCACAGGGAGGAATTACAAAGAACACATGACTAATGTGACATATCTGCCAATGAGCTAGGAGCTTGGTTCACTAGTTGGACATGATGAAGTGTAGCAATTGTTGATCTTCCATACCCATTGCACAGGCCTAGCACTTGACAGCAAATTATAAATGCTCACATGTCGCTAGCACTGAATCAAAAAATCATGCTCAAGTTGGACATCTGCACCTCGAATCATTTTTTCTTGGTCTTCAAGCCATTCTACTAGTATACCTTACACTATTTTCGCTGCCTATCTGTCAGCTTGTAGTCAATGAACGTTGATATCCTCACATTTCAAACTGCCACTCTGTCCAAGGTGAGTGTTGTTTTCATTCGATGATTTCTATGGTCTCATACACAATATCCAACTAACAGTATTGTGATGGTACACTTTATACAATGTTGACACCGATTGATAACCATATACAAGTTACAGTGGTTAGCTATTGCATTCTGGTAAGAAACTCACTAGAAACTTCAACATTTCACGTAGAACAACCGCTCTCCATTTAATCCCACAGATCTATGATCTCTTGTTAACATTTGGGCAAGAAGTCATGCTCATCTGGCCAACACGTTTGAATCTGAGTAAACTACTCTTTTTCGCAACCAGGCATCCTGTGCTAGTGGATGGGGCCATAACACTTTATTGTATATGCTTAATCTCTTTCCTGATTGTTTCCTGATGGCACTCCAAATCATAGATCATACTGCAAGCTCTTCAACTTCTCCAGCTCTTTGTTCAATCCTGTATCAGCTGTTTGGCTGTGAGTGTGAATTGAGTTGACATCTAAAGTCAGTCTCATGCAAGTCGATATGATAGCACTGATGATATGGGGTATAATTACTGCCGAGCATGAGCCTTTCATACCACTCCTATTTTTCCTTGTCCTCATGCCATCTAATTCCCAGTAGTTCTTGTTTTCTGCACATGGGCTCTATGGGGACAATGCCACAAATTTTTTTGCCTAATATTTGCATTGTTGAGTTTATCCGCAATCCTGGTCATATATGTATCTTACAATAATTTTACACATGTCAAATGTAAGGGTTATAATTCATTCTTAAGAGGCTGACCAGGTAGAGACTGATATATCCGTGATCTCTGAAAGTCAGCCCCAGCCTATACCCACACCAGATCACCTGCTGGCAACCGGCACACACTCACTCTATGCTCTATCTTGATTATATGGCAGTGGTGATATTTGAGTCAGGTAGGTGTTGTAGGGTGCAAATCTGCATCTCACCCCTGAGAGACCAATCTCAATATATTGTAATTATATATCGATTTCAGTATCATTCTGTGCGCTTTTGAATGCTGAATTTTTCTCACATTTATTTGTATTTCTACCCTCAATATTGAGGGAGTTAGAAATGTAAGCTAATGAAAAATCCGGGGTATAATTGAGACACCTGATGATATTATGAGTGAATTGCAGTAGGTTTGAAGAATTTATAGCCAATCTATTTATTTTATCTCCTCAGTGTAGTCAACAACTGAGTGTATATTCGGAAAATATACCTATTTATTTTATCTTACAAAAGAATAAAGAGAAATTAGCCTTAAAGGCTTGTACAATATATTATACAACTCACCTCCTCAGTGTAGTCAACAACTGAGGAGGGAAGCATACGCGGGTTGTGTTTCACCCGCATATACCCTGCAACCGGCCTTTGACCCTATCGAAGGTTTGAGCCAGGCTGCCGGTTCCAAATCCAGGGAGCTGGCCATGCATGTTGCGTCATGCATGGGTAAGCGCCCGTAAGTAGTGTACATAGTAAAGTATGAAAAGTATATAGTAAGATACTCCTACACAAGCAGCCTCATTAAGACCTTGTACCGAGATGGTAAGCCTGCAGAATGTTGCTGCTGATCACTTTCTAAGGCTCAATTCAATTCATTGATATCCTAGGAATATTGTATTACCTTATCCTAATTGGTATGTCCCCAATCCTATAATTCTTCTCATCTGAGGGGTCTGATGGACCTTCTAGGTGCCTCTCTTGCCAACATTGTTCTTATCACAATGGTATGTTCCGATATTTCAATGCTTGTAATCCCTAATGTAAGCATTTGTTTATGAAGCCCCCACCCCAGCCAACTCTCAATTTATAAGTCCAAACCTCCTATAGTAATTGATGCCCTCCTGATTGATCACACAACTCACCGATAGGATGCAGTGAGTCATGCATTCAACCTTCACAGCACATATACTCCTCAACCTTCGTGAGGCTGCCAGGTGAGATCATGGTGGGATGGTAACAGGCAACAGTTCAAGTCACATCAGCAGGGAGAGAAATGACATGGCACTTTTGAGTGCCATCGGTGTAGATACATGGTTCCTGAATACCCAATCAGCAACCCAGTGTATCGGAGACTCTGAATTGGCTGCAGTTTGAAAAATAACTATATAAACTGTCTTTACATATGGAGACAGTTCAGGCATTGATTATATAACTAATATCACTGTTTTGCAGGATACTCAATGTATAAGATCTGTCATGGCCTGCCTTCAAGCTACACATCTGCACCTTGTATTATTTTCTCTATTCAAAGCAGTTGTTACTGAGTGTGTCAAGACCTTGATACCAAGCTCCGGTACACTCAGTAATACCGACCAACCATCCATCCTCTATCCATATTATTCTCACTATCACATGGGCTCGGCTCGGTACATCCGGTACACTGTCTAGGCTTCTTCTTCTATCCTATCCGTCTCGTCCTTCACTATCCTTCCATCCCTTCACCTGTTCCCCTGAACAACATGACGGCCACTCATTATCCTGGCCACTGCCTATTGTTTTATCTTCGGCCATCCTCTATTGTTCTATTCTCACCCACCACTTCATTATCTTATTCTCAGCCATGCTCCATTATTCTAATCCCACCTACATTCCTTATTCTATTTCTAATCACTGTGGACAATGCCTCCATGTGGTTTTTCATATCTTATTGTTTTCCATTCCTTACGCCACCCTTTTCCACATCTTGCTTCTTAACCTATATAAGTAGCGTGATGTATGTAGATAGTTCCTCACTCAGAATATCAAATCGGTTCGCACCCCATTTCCCGTGTTCCTCATCTAAAGTCCTTTGTTCAAGCCGATGCCCTCGGCACCCTCACGAGACTTCTTACTGTCAAAATTAGTGGCATGCATGGAACAGCAGGGCATAACGTACAAGCACATTGAAGCCTAGCCACTCCAAAACGGTTTGCAGGACTTAACCAATATTTTGGCGTTACCAAATCCTAACAGAGTGTCAGGCTTCGGAAATGCCGAGGTGTCGGATGGGAGTGGCCAAGTCCTGCAGGCCGGTCATAGTAGCTTGGCTTCAACATGCTCGTGTGTTGCGCCCTACTTTCCATACGTGCCACTGATTTGGGACAGAAGAGATACCCGGGAGGGTGCTGAGAGTGTCGGCCCGAGTAAAGGACTTTAGACAGGAGAAGGGAGGACAAGAAGGCATAAACCTAGTTGATTTCCAGAACGAAGAACCATCTACATACATTCACTACTTATATAGGTTAATAAGTGAGATGTGGAACAGAGTGGCACAAGGAATGGAGAACAATAAGGTATGAAGAATCATGTGGAGGTATTGTCCACAATGATCAAGAATAGAACAAGGAATGTGGATGATAATAGAACAATGAAAAATGACCGAGAACAAAAGAGTGAGTGAAAATAGAACAATAGAAAGTGGCTGAATATAAAACAATAGGGCCATGACCGAATAATAGGCGAGTAGTAAATGTCCCAAAGGGGATCATTTACAGGGAAGGGGAATGAAAGAATAACAATGAATAGAGGGGGTGAGATGAACCAAATGATGAGCCAAATGTACCAAGCTGAGACCACATAATGACTTGTCACTGGTGTGGGATTAAACGGTAAGGGTCGATTGGTCGGTACTACCAAGTGAACTGGAGCTTGGTATCATGGGCTTGACACTGAGTAATTATGTTGTTAATATATTGGATGAAAAACTGTTGAGCACAGTAGAGTAAAAGAGCGACAAAAGGAAAGACACAGACACAGACACAGACACAGATAGGGAATGGCATGGGTCACCTACAGGTCAAAGGTGGGTGACCTGCACCCAACTCATGGGAAACCCAAACCTGTCAACTCATGGGTTTTTTCCCATAGGTGGATGGGTGTCAGGTGTATGCCACACCTGCATGCATGCAGCACATGTGTGTATGGTGCATGCATGTATGGCACATGTGTGTCATGCAGTGCATGTGTGTATAGCATGTTCATGTTTTACGTGTGCATGTGTGGCATGTGTGTGTCATATGTGTGCACATGCAGCACATGCATGTTGTACATGTGCACATGTGGTGCATGCGTGTCATATGCACACATGTGACATCACAGGTTGGGCTGGGTTGTGGGTCCTTTTGGCTTGACCCACACCCATACCCAAGGACACCTGACCTGGTGACCCATGTGGGTTGGCCTAACCCATGCCATTCCCTAGATACAAGACAAGCCCTGTAGTGACATGAAGGCACCTATACAACCAAAGTATCTACAACACTATGTAAGCTAACACTCCCACCTGAAGGGGATACAAAACAGAACCAAAGCTCCTACAAAATCTGACAATCAGATATGCATCACAAACTCAGGTAAAGGGTGCAGGAAGGAATGGGAGATGAAGGCTGACTGGTGAATGAAGCATTGAATAATATTTGAGCCATATCAGCTGCTTCTGGGACAAAATGAGCCTGTGTCTGATGTGATAGACATGTGTTATGCTGTTGATTTAAAGGAAACAAATGTAATAATGCATTTAAATCAATGTGGGCAGATTCAGCTTGGTCCAATGAGCTGAGGCAGACATGCCTTGGCTTTAATGTTCTGGCATTGTGCCCTCCTATCCCTTCTACAACTTGATTTGGATATTGTTTGGGAGAGGACCAAGAGTGTTGGTACCACATGTTAATGCTGATGTAGAGGAAATGTACACATGTGCAACTTAGTCAATATTTTGAACTGTTAAGTATGTGATTTCATAGGCAGATTTGGCTTGGTCTAATAGGCTGATGCAGATGTGACTTGGCTTCAATGTTCTTGTGTTGTGTGCTCTCTCATCCCTTCTGCCACTAGATTTTGGATGATGTTTGGGAGAGGACCAAGATACCTACTTGGCTTACAGTCTGGTAAGACTTTTTCCCCTTCTGTCTGTGCTTATTATTTTATGCATTTTGTTTCTATTTGTTTTGATATGTTTCTATGCTTGGTCATTTGACTGAATTTTCCATATCTTGTTTCCATGGCTTATCCTTTTGAATACTTTTCTTGTGTTACCTTGTAACATGTCAAGGTCATTCATCCTTATCTCTTTGACTATATAAGTAGTGAATTCGATGTATGTATTTCTTCATTCTGAATATCAACAGCAATAGTCTATATACATTTTTAGCCTCTCTGTCTAAGTCCACACTTGGGCCAATACTCTTGGCACTCTCCTGAGTCCTCCTCCCAAAATCTAGTGGCCTTATAGAAGCAGGGTGCAACACATGAGTATGTTGAAGCCAGCCACATCTATTTGGCTTGTTAGACTGGGCCAAAACCATGCCAGCATCATGTTCAAGCCACTATTACATTAGTGTTCAGCTCATGCAGTCTCAGCACCCTCAGTGCTTCACAGTATATTCAGAACAGACCTATCTTCTATAAAACACTTCTTACCATATGCCCCCTCAAACTAGATCAGCAACCCACACTGAGAACAGCCGGCTCACTCCTACAGGTTTATAGTATAGGGCATGTAGTGCCTTTGGCACTCTGCCCTTCTGCTTTGGTTATAGTCTGCCACTGGCAATTGAACTATGGCATCTTGCCTCCCCCTTTCAGCAGCATTCACACATCAAGGAGGTGGTCAATGTCAAGCTTCGGGTACTGACGGACTTCGGGACTGCCAAAAGGTCGGGCAGACAATGGCCAAGTCCTGCAGGCCAAGAGTAGTGGCGTTGGCTTCAATGTACACGTACGTTGCACCCTACTTGCCATGCGTGCCACCGATTTTCAACAGACAGATACTCGGGAGGATGCTGCTGATGCCGGCCTGAGTCGAGGACTTAACAGAGGGGAAGAAGGTAGAAGGGCCTAAGCCTAGTCGATACCCAGAATGAGGGAATATGTACATGCATGTCCTACTTATATAGGTTAAGAAGCGACATGTGGAATAAGGAATGTGAGACAACAAGGTATGCAGAGCATGTAGTTATTGTCCACAATGAGTAAAATTAGAATGAAGGAATGTAAAACAGGGACAGAACAATAAAAGATAGGATAATAGAAATGTGGCCAAGGATAGAACAATAGGAAGTGCCCGATTATAAAACAAGGGCTGTGACCGAGGATAAGACAAGGATAGAAAGTTCCAAGGTGAGATGGACTGAGGGGTGAGGAGTAGGCATGTGGGTGGTGGATGTGCCGAGCCGAGACCGGCGTACCAAGTGATATGCATATGGCGTGGACACTTGGATGTGGACATAGAATGGTTGCTCGGTCGGCACTACCGAAAAGACGGTCTCAGTACGTGTACTTGACAGTCAATGATGATATTGAGTACAAAGAGCATGGTAACAACAATTAGGAAATAAACCCTGTAGATGAAGAACTCGGTTTGGTACACTCTCATAAGGGTACCAAGGCTGAGGGACAGCCTTACAATGGTCAACAGGTGCAGGCAGCAACTTTGGTATTGCCCATGCCTACTCCACCACACACCCCCAGGGCTGTGCCTCCTCAACCCAGGCAAGCTCCACAGGCCAGGGCCCCTCAGGGTCCTGCCAACAATGATATACTCAATGCAATTCTTGAATCAGCAGAATGGACCAGCAACACTATCAGGAGGGTCAGTCCACCAGGATTTGTGAACCAGACCCATTCAATGGAACAGAAGCTAAAAGGCTTTATTTTTTTGTATAGGATGAATTTTCAAATGTGGCCCAACTCATTTCCTGATGACAGGCAAAAGGTAAATTACATTGTCTCTTATCTGAAGGGAATGGCTTTGGAATGCTTTGAGCCTTATTTGACTGGCAATCCCAACATGGAACCTCATTGGGCAATTGACTTGGAATTATTTATCAATAACCTACAAATCAATTTTGGTTCATGGGATGAACAAGCCAATGCCAAACTCACTCTCAAGAAGTTAACCATATATGACAACCATGAGACAACACAGTTTTGTTATTGAATTTTACAGGCTTTTGGCTCTCATTGACTACAATGACAAGGCTCTCCTTTGGAAGGCATATACGGATCTACCAAAATGTATCAAAGATGGCCTAATCCACTTTGACAAACTCCAAAATCTCGACAATATGTGAAATCTCATTCAATGGATCGATATGAGGTATTGGAAAAGGAAGGTAGGGCAGGTGTCAAGTCCATGAAACCGTGCTCTGATTTACTCGGCAGTACCGACCGACCAACCCTTACCCATATCATCCCTCACCAGTTTGTGGCCTCGGCTTGGTACATTTGGTTCATCATTTTGTTCATTATCCCTATCCCACCCTCCTATTCCTTATTATTCTTTTATTCCCTGTCCTTCCCCTTGCCCGTTTACCCTCGGGACACTCACTATTCATTGTCACTTGGCAGTGGCCCTATTGTTTTATGTTCGGCCACTTTCCATTGTTCTATTCTCACTCACTCTTTTGTTCTCGGCCATATGTCATTGTTCTATTATCATCCACATTCCTTGTTCTATTCTTAATCATTGTGGACAATACCTCCACATGATTCTTCATACCTTATTATTCTCCATTCCTTGTGCCACTCTGTTCCACATCTCACTTATTAATCTATATAAGTAGCCAATGTATGTAGATGGTTCTTCGTTCTGGAAATCAACTAGGTTTATGCCTTCTTGTCCTCCCTCCCCCTGTCCCAAGTCCTTTACCTGGGCTGACACTCTCGGCACTCTCCCAAGTATCCTTCTGTCCCAAATTGGTGGCACGCATGGGAAGTAGGGCGTAATGCACGAGCACGTTGAAGCCATGCCACTACTTCTAGCCTGCAGGACTTGGCCACTCCTCGGCATTCCCAGAGCCTGACAGTATTACCAGAACCACACTACTTCCCGTGCCATACTTCCTATGGTTATGACCCTCACGAATAACAGTGGCAACAAAAATCAATGCTGCTATGTCCTTATATTCTCTTCAGTTTAATTCCTTCTGCCATCTGAATAAGTTGGAACCGGGTTCCTTGACATTTTCAGTTTTTCATGCCAACCTGGCGGCAATGCCCCATCCTCGGCATTCTATTCGATTTGCCATCTGGGACAATCTCTGTCCACCATCTGGGACAATCTCTGTCCACCATCCGTCTGTCATGTACTAGATCCGTCTATTGGCAATATTCGGTCACAACTCGCTCACCCACTATAATTCGTTGATTAACAGGGTATTGGGAAGTATTACATTCCGTCAAGCCACTAGTGTTTTTAGGTGCATCTGATGGCCTCGGTCCAGTCGGTACTTGCCACTGCTCCAAAAGCCTCACCCAGGATCCTGTTCCATCGCTGGAAGCTCTGCCAATAGCCCTAGTCAATGCAACTGCCTCGTGCATGCTTGTATACCAGAACGGCTGGCAAGTTTTTAGCTGGGACCTCTCGGTCAGCATCATCACTCGGCATGTTTGGCCAAGGTCTCTTCCATCCATCCCCATCCATTCCCGTTCATTCACTCTGTATATGCGCATTATATGCCCTTACGAGTCATCACCATTCTTCTCGGCTAGAGGCCGACACTTTTAGTAGACGTTGGGACGTCTACCTAAAAGGGGGGGGTAGCCACTAGGTAGAAATCTTTCAAACTTTGCAATCTCCCCTCCCGAAGACATCCCCTCCCAAAATTTCCCTCCATTTACCCCTCTGTTCCTTCTGTTCTGACCTTAATTCCTCTCCATCCTTCACTCCCTCCGTTCTTCCCCCATTTTTTTTCAGCTCTACTCCTTCCCGATATCCGCCCCCTTACCCGACTCCCCATCCTTCAGTCGATCCTTGGCCTCTTCCTGGCCCTCTCGCATTTTTGGGACCTCCTGAACACCCCTCCAGAATGAGAAACACCGAGTTCTCTATCCGACGGACCCTTCAGAAAAGGAGCCCAACCGCTAGGCCACATGGCCACCATCTGCCCGCTCGATCCGTGGCTCTCCTTATGAGTCTTGTTTGCTACAACTCCCAAATCCCCTCCTCCTTTCTTTCCACCACCCTTCCTTCTTTTTCAGCACCTCCTTAATCTGTTTTTTTCTTGGCCTCCTCGGCCTCTTCAGTGGTGGCATCCTATTGCCTCCTGCTCGCACTTGTGAACTCTACTCTGCCTACCGGCTTCATGGGTTCAGCCGCTAGAGGGGGGATACTGTCAAGTCCATGATACCGTGCTCTGATTTACTCGGCAGTACCGACCAACCAACCCTTACCCATATCATCCCTCACCAGTTTGTGGCCTCAGCTTGGTACATTTGGTTCATCATTTTGTTCATTATCCCTATCCCACCCTCCTATTCCTTATTATTCTTTTATTCCCTGTCCTTCCCCTTGCCCGTTTACCCTCGGGACACTCACTATTCATTGTCACTCGGCAGTGGCCCTATTGTTTTATGTTCGGCCACTTTCCATTGTTCTATTCTCACTCACTCTTTTGTTCTCGGCCATACGTCATTGTTCTATTATCATCCACATTCCTTGTTCTATTCTTAATCATTGTGGACAATACCTCC
>QLPI01001884.1:0-10602 GCA_003314275.1 Chroogomphus rutilus | reverse complement strand
AAAAATTAAAACCAACAATATGTACATATAGTTCTATGCTATTGATCTGTGGTTTCAGAATAAATTTTTTGTCGATGCTGCCAGATCCTTGTGCGAAATGGCGAGCGTGACACTTGAGTCACGTGACCTTAGCGGAAACCATTTGTCTTCTACCTTAGAAAAAAAATGGCTCGTTAGATTGACTTTATTTTGATGTTAGATACTTCATTTAATGGTCTACTATCGATTTCAATGAGCAGATTTTGCCAGAAAATTGGGTCGAAATTTTTAGTTGAGTTTGCTTGTCCCGTACTGTACCTCCATAATCATCCCAACACTCCACTTATGATCTCATGACTACTCTTACTTCCAAATACACCCCCTCATTCCATCCGTCACCAGCTCTCTCCTCCTCACATACATTTATTTTTTCTCATTTTATCTTCTACCTTAGAAAAAAAAATTATTATTATACTTTAATCTATCTCGATAATCTCGGTATCACGATCATCTTCACCCTCATCTGCCCTCTGCTTCCCCTTCCCCTTATCCTCCTCCTCACCCAACTCCCCATCATTCAGGCAATTCTCCCTTCCCCCCGGCTCTCCCACATCTCCTGAATCTCCCAAACCCCCCTCCAGTATGAGGAACACTGCACCTCTAACCGACAGATCCTCCTGAAGAGTTCCTCCATCAACTCATCCATCCCCCTCCTTTCTGGCTCCCCGACCCATGGTATTCCTTCCAGAGTCTCCCCACTTGGCTGCACGACATGGGCCCACCTCGACCTCTTTTTCGGCAGTTGCTCAACCTCCTTAGCACCTTTTTCGCTCTCCAGCTCTAGCTCCATCTCTTCCTCATCCTCCTCCCAAACAACCTGGTAGCTCTTAGCCTGGGATACCTGGGGTGCAGCTAAACTGCACCCAACTCTGTGGAATCGACATGCTCTGCAGGCGGCCCCTATGGATCATACTTTACAGTCATCCTCTTGCCTCTTGCAATTCTCGCAAGGTGGAAGAAGTGATGGTGACCACTCCTGGGTCGGCTTGTCCTTGCACCATGAAAACAATCAGTAATAAAAACATGAACAACCTGCTACCACTCACCTGGGCCCCTTTGCCACGTCCCCTCTTACTCGGCCTTTTACTAGGCCCTGCTTCCACATTCCCCCTCTTCTGCACTGACATCTTTGGGACTCCCGAAGTGCCAGGGACTCCCACATTTGTTTGTTTGGCCAATCCGGCCTGTTGAAGTTTGGCCTCTTGGCCATTTCCTGATCTTTCCATGGTCACTTGATTAACTGCCGCCAAGCTTGTGGTAACAGTTGGTTCAGCCAATCTGGGGGATACTACCCCCACTGAAACATCCTCCCCGTTCACCCCCTCCACACCCTTGGTGGACTCTTGGGTTGCCCGCTCCACCTTTCCCTTCTTTTCCTGATCACACTGACGAGTGACCTGTCCCTCTTTGAGATCCCATACATTGATTTTGGCCTCAGCACTCATTCCTTCCGAGTTGATGGTTTCTGATGAGCAAGGTGATGTGGTTGGCTGATGGGAAGCCTAGGAGGTCCCCAAACAACCTGCGACATTACATTTAGGCATTTCAAACTTTAATTTTAATTTCCGGCTTCATGGGTTCAGCCGCTAGAAGGGGGATACAGTCAAGTACATGTACCAAGGCCCGGTAATTTGGCAGTGCCGACCAAGCAACCATCCTATGTCCATGCACAAGTGTCTATGCCGCATGCACGTCACTTGGTACGCCAGTCTTGGCTCGGCACACCCACCACCTACACTCCTTACCAATTGCCTCTCATGATCTGCTCTACTCACCATCCATTAATCCTGCACCCTCCGCCCTATAAATCTCGACCCACCTTACCTCAGGACTTCCTGTCCTTGTATTTTCCTCGGCCATGGCCCCATTGTTTTATAGCCAGGCACTCTCTATTGTCCTATCTCTGGCCACATTTCTATTATTCTATCTTTTATTATTCTATTTCCATTTTCATTTCTCCATTCTAATTTTACTCATTGTAGACAATACTCCCATATGCTCTGCATACCTTATTGTCCCACATTCCTTATTCCACATGTCACCTCTTAAACCTATATAAGTGGGACATGCATGTACATATTTCCTCATTCTGGGTATCAACTAGGCTTAGGCCCTTCTACCTTCTTCCCCTCTGTTAAGTCCTCAACTTGGGCCAGCATCATCGGCATCCCCCCAAGTATCCTGTCTGTTACAAATCGGTGGCACGCATGGCGGGTAGGGTGCAACGCATGAGTACGTTGAAGCCAATGTCACTACTCTTGGCTTGCAGGACTTGGCCATTGTCCGTCTGACACCCTTTCACCAGTTCCGAAGTTTGTTAATACCCGAAGCTTGACACTGGCCCTGGTACCTTGCAGTCATCCCGATATTGCACATAGTGCTCATAGGGTGGACCAGCTGACAGTGACCACTCCCAGGTCATCTTCTTCTTACACTAATTCAAAGAAAATCAATAAAAAATAATAAAATAAAAAACTATCACTCACCTCAGCCCCCCTCAGCCTCTCTCTCCTTCCTCTCTCTTTTGTCCCTGGCCCTATACTAGGCCCTGCCTCTGCACTTCTACCCCTCTTGTGTGTAGTAGGCTTTGGGACTCCTATATCTTTTGGAGCCCCTGTGGTTTTGGTACCCTCAGTATCAGGCACTTCCTTTTGAACCCCTGCATTGTTGGGGGACTCCTCCATGGTTGGCTCCTCAGGGTTCTGTACTCCCACCCTTTCACCTTTTTCATCTTAATCTCGGTGATCCTTAGGGTGTCTTCATTGGATTGATATCCTTTTTTTTTTTTTATAGTAGTGATGTGGCATTGGGATTGGATGATGGTGGCTCTGGGGAGAGGCGCTGGTCCCCAAACAATCATGACATCACATTAGGTGTCCCAAACTCTATTTTCAAACTCCACCTACTGGCTTCATGGATTCAGCCATAAGGGGGAGGTACTGTCAAGTACATGTACTGAGCATCAGTTCACTTGGTAGTACCAACCAAATGTCAAGTCCAATTCCATGTGCAGGTGACCAAGTCATATACAAGTCACTTAGTCTGCCAGTCTTGGCTTGGTACATTTATCAATCACACCCCCCACTCCATTGATTATCCATTCTTCCTTTATTCATCATCCATTATTCCCAACCTATTTATTCATTATTTCTCAGCCCATTTCACCTGGGACATTTTCTATTGTTTTATTCCTGGCTATGACCTTATTGTTTTATATTCAGTCACATTCTATTGTCTTATTCTTGGTCGCACTCTTATTATCTTATATCCATCCATATCTCATTGTTCTGTTTTCATTTACATTTCATTGTTCTATTCTTGACCATTGTGGACAATACTCCCACATGCTCTTCATACCTTATTCTTTTCTCCATGTCTTATGCCACCTTGATTCCACATCTCACTTCTTAACCTATATATACAAGTAGAACATGGATGTAGATGGTTCCTCATTCTGAATATTGACTTGGCATACACCTTCTTGTCTTCCCTCCTCCTGTCTGAAGTCCTTACTTGGGCTGATACCCTCGGCATCCTCCCAAGTCCTCTGTCTCTCTGAATTAGTGGCACACATGGAAAGTAGGGTACAATGCATGAGTATGTTGAAGCCAAGCCACCCCAATTGGTCTACAGGACTTGGCCAATTCCCTGCCAGCATCATGAAGTTGGTACTATTGCAATAGTGCTCAGCCCATGCATTTTCGGCATCTCAGTGCTTGACAGTGGGGGATCCCAAGGGCTGAGGGGGTTGAGGGTCGTAGGTCAGGGTTGAGGAAACAGAAGGGGTGGAAGGCAGATGATAAAGTGCTGAGACTTAGGTAGATGGTTGGTTTACAGTGAGGACTTGTATGATTAGTTGTACAGGTGTTTGAAATCAGAGGGACTTGGCTTCAACTTATGTGTTACACCCTCCTTGATCGTCTGTCCCTTATTTTAGAAAGTCAGAAACACACAAGTGGCTAAGTTAGAATTAGGCCAGAACTTAAGTTGGAAGATACACACAAATTAAGTTGATATTCATACTCGCGAACAGTCCAGTTGACTGGGGGGTTATATACATGTAAACTACCTTGTATTTTCTACTGTCTGGTCTAAAGACAAGAGGAGGGAGGAAATACAAGGGGTCAATAGAAAACAGAGAACAATGGAGTAAGGTATGTGGTGATCCTTTGAGACACCTGCTGTGGAAGTGGAATTGTGGTTGCAGAATCATAGATCTTCGGGATTGCAGAACTATGGGTTTGTGAAAAGGAATCACAGAAAGGGTGGTTGGGGGATTGTTCTTGATGATTGCAGCCGGAAAATCCTTGGAAGGGTGCAGGCGGTTATGTGAACTGTAATAGGTTCTTTTTGAGGAGAATGGGCCATAACAGTATCCCCCAACTAGGACCAAGCCCTTGTGGTCCTGCACCTATTCATATGGTGAATTAGGTGGAAAAGGACGTGGGAATTTTCTTTAGGCACTTGGAATGTAATAGGCATTCCCTGAGCACCCATAATCCATTGCCTATAAAAGGGAGTTCTCTTTCTCTAGGAAGTCCCTCCTGCTTTCCCTAATGTCAAGTTTTGAATAGGACCTTGAAGCAGAACTTTCAGAGCAGGGTTGGGCCTATGAGGCCGAGTTTGCAGAGAAGATGCAATGATTGAAGGGGGAAGGGGAGAAGAAGAGGGAGGAAGCCTGGAAAGTGGAGGAGGTCCAGAAGTTAGTGGAAATTCAGAGGTTGGTAGAGGAGAAGAAAAAGGAGGGAGATCAGATAGTAGAGGAAAGGAGGGTTGTGGAGGAAAAAAGGGTTGTGGAAGAGAAGAGGATTGCAGAGGAGTGGAGGGTAGCTATCAACCTTCAGTAATGCTCAGGGATCGGATGAAGAGTGACCAAGTCCTGCATGCTAGTAGTAGTGGCTTTGGCTTCAATGTACTCATGCGTTGTATCCTACTCTCTGTGCGTACCACCAATTTGGGATGGAAGATGAACCTGGGAGGATGTCAATAATGTCGGCCCAAGAAGAGCACTTTAATAGAAGGAAGAAAGTAAAGGGGCCTAAGCCTAGTCGATACCCAGAATGAGGAAGTATATACATCCATGTGGTACTTATATAGTTTAAGAGGTGGGATGTGGAATAAGGAATGAAGAACAATAAGATATGCTGAGCATGTGGGAGTATTGTCCACAATGATCAAGAATAGAATGGAGGAATGTAAACAAGGATAGAATAATGAAGATAGGATAATAGAAATGTGGCCAAGAATAAGACAATAGGGAGTGACTGGCTATAAAACAACAGGGTTATGGCCAAGGATAAAACAAGGGTTACATGTCCTGAGGTAAGGCAGGCTGAGGAGTAAGAAATCGATGGGGTGGGATTAATGGATGATAAATGAGGAAGGAGTGGATGAGGGGTAGGAGCAAGGAATATGGGTGGTGGATGTGCCGAGCCAAGACTGAGGGATCAAGTGACTGATATACAGCTTGGTCACATGTGTGGTCATGGACTGATGGCTTGGTCGGCAGTACCAAGGAGCTGGGTACTTGGTATGTGTACTTGACAGTAGCAGAAGAAGCATGTGTGGCTGAGGAGGAGAGCTTGGCCCTGCTCCTGGAAGAGACTCAGAAGGTAGGAGAGCAGCAGGAAGGAGGGGAAGATAAGCAGCCTTGGGGAGGTATTACTATCTCATTGGATCCTGGGGACAGATATGTCCCCCAAAAAAACCGCTAGTGAGGATGGTATTTCCTTGTCATTGTATAGCACTCCCTCTGTTTTGGATGCTGCCCCATCACTAGCTTGCAGGAATCCCAATGGTGGTGAAGATGCCCTTATAAATTCACCCATAGCTGGACATAGTACTTCTGCATGAGTGGCAGAGAAGGACTGTCAATCTTATAGGGAAGAACAGGGGCAAATCTCCAAAGCCCAAAAAT
This sequence comes from Chroogomphus rutilus, assembly GCA_003314275.1. NCBI lineage: Eukaryota > Fungi > Basidiomycota > Agaricomycetes > Boletales > Gomphidiaceae > Chroogomphus > Chroogomphus rutilus. Next base: position 4,646 of record QLPI01001884.1, on the reverse strand, counting down.
CCTTTGAAAACCATCTGGTTCATGAGGTGCAGGCTGCCAGGAGGTGGGTCTCAGGCCTTTCGAGTCCAGTCGTTGGAAACTGACTTTGATCTATATTATCAGGTTACTGCTCCAGAGGTTCCCTTGTTGTTAAGGTAGAAGACAAACGGTTTCTGCTATGGTCATGTGACATGACAATGTCACAGTCACGGAGCAAAAAATTTTGTTGTCAAAAAAATTTTGAAAAAAAAAAAAAGTATTCTGCTACAGAAGATGCAAATTTTTTTTGGAAAAAATGATTGTACTACACTATACAATATGAGCCTTGTCCAACTCAGCTAGAATAGTATCTGGCAAGGTAGCAAGGTATGGTGACCTTGGTACTTCTGACTGGCCCAAGCTGCTTGACTACCTGTGAGGCCTTTCTGATATGCATCCATAAACCATAATGATCTTGTGGAGAATCTGAAAGAAACAAGTGTCAATGACTGAATGAAACAGTATAAAAATGCAATGGGAGTATGTCAAGTACACCTACCGAGACCCATCCACTCGGCAGTACTGACCTATATCCACGACCCAGTGTCCACACCGCACACATGACACTTGGTACACCGGTCTATGTTCGGTACATCCACCATCCACACTCCTCGTCCTCTCTCTCGGTCCGTCTCACCTTGGGACTTTCTGTCCTTGTATTATCCTTGGCCATGACTCCATTGTTTTATAGTCGGTCACCTTCTATTGTCCTATCCTTGGACACATTTCTATTATCCTATCCTTTATTGTCTTATCACCGTTTTGCATTCCTTCATTCTAATTTTATTTGTTGTGGACAATAACCACATGCTCTGCATACCTTGTTGTCTCACATTCCTTGTTCCACATGTCGCTTCTTAACCTATATAAGTAGGACATGCATGTACATATTTCCTCATTCTGGGTGTTGACTAGGATTAGGCCCTTCTACCTTCTTCTCTTCTGTTAAGTCCTTGACTTGGGCCGGCATCACCAGCATCCTCACGAGTACCTGTCTGTTGCAAATCGGTGGCACACATGGCAAGTAGGGCATAACACATGAGTACGTTGAAGCCAATGCCACTACTCTTGGCCTGCAGGACTTGGCCATTGTCCGATCGACAACCTTCGGCAGTACCGAGGTCCATCAGCACCCAACTCCTGACAGAGTATGACAGATAAGTGCATGATATACCTTCTCATTGAATCCAAAGGCACAGCATTCAAAGCAAGAATAACATTTCTTTCAAGATCAGCTTCTGATGATGATGCAGGAAACTCGTGGTACACCCTCTTAGCAAATCCCCAGCATTGTTCAATGAAGCTGACCTCACAATGGAATTTTGGATAGAAAATCATCTCATACTTACATGATTTAACAAGCTCCTCAAGTTTGGATTTCTGCCCAACAAAAACTAGTTCATTGAATAGAATCCTATGGCAACAGCAGTTGGTTTGTGTCAAGTCCACGTACCGAGATCCATCCACCAGCAGCGCTGACCGAGCAATCATCCTATATCCACAACCAAGTACCCGCATTGCCTGCATATAATTTGGTGCGCCGGTCCCGGCTCGGCACATTCACCATCCGCACCCCTCGGTTCATTTCACCTCGGGACTTCCTGTCCTTGTATTATCCTCGGATGAAACCCCATTGTTTTATACTCGGCCACTCCCTATTGTCCCATCTTGAGTCACGACCCTATTGTTCCGTCTTTTATTGTCTGTCCCCGTTTTGCATTCCTTGTTCTAATTTTGTCCGTTGTGGACAACAACCACATGCTCTGCATACCTTATTGTCCCACATTCCTTATTGCACATGTCGCTTCTTAACCTATATAAGTAGGACATGGATGTACATATTTCTTCATTCTGGGTATCGACTAGGCTTAGGCCCTTCTACCTTCTTCTCCTCTGTTAAGTCCTCAACTCGGGCTGGCATCCTCAGCATCCCCCTGAGTATCTGTCTGTCACAAATACAGTGGCACACACGGCAAGTAGGGCGCAACGCACGAGTATGTTGAAGCCAACACCACTACTCTTGGCCTGCAGGACTTGGCCATAGTCCGCCCGACCTTTCGACAATGCCCCTCGGCAGTACCGAAGTCCATCAGTATCCGACGCTTGACAGTATACCCAGAATCAAACTACTTTCCGTGCACTCACGGTTTACGAATATGGTCTTTCGAGACACCCTTTTAATGACCTTTCTATCTTCTTGTTCGGAACTGGGTCCCCCGGTGGCCCTTCTAACTGTTTTGAATCAGGAACTGTTCATAGCTTCACCGGATCGTCTTACTCCTTGGAGGTTGTCCAACAAGACAGATCCGCACCACGACATTTCCAACCCAATACCAGTATAGATTCGCAGACCACCCAGTTCAGAAGAACTTCAGTTTTTCTGGCCGACTGGAAGGCAACGCCCCACCCTCGGCAATCTGTCCGGCATGCTTGATCAATCAGCATCAGCTTACAGACCATATTGAAAATTTGTTTATGATTATGACCTTTTTCCGATCTAGTATTTCTTGCTAACAAAGCACAGATACACTTACTAGATTTTCCATCTGGACAATCAGTCCACCCATCCGTCCGTCATGTACTAGATCCGTCGGTCAGCAATATTCGGGCACAACTCGCTCACCCACTATAATCCATTGATTAACAGGGTATTGGGCAGTATTATAATCCGTCAAGCTACTAACATTTTTAGGTGCATCCCGATGGCCTCGGTCCAGGCAGCATTTGCTACTGTTCCAAAAGCCTCACACAGGATCCTGTTCTGTCGCTGGAAGTTTCGCCAATAGCCCTAGTCAATGCAACTGCCTTATGCACGCTTGTATACCAGAACGGCTGGCAAGCTTTTCGGCAGGGACCTCTCGGTCAACATTGTCATTCAGCACGTTTGGCCAAGGTCTCACCCATCCGTCCCCATCCGTTCCCGGTCTTTCACCCCATATATGCGTGTCATATGGATTTTTTGACCCTTTTCCGTCCTTCTCGGCTAGAGGCCGACGCCTTTGGTAGACGGTGGGACATCTACCTAAAAGGGGGGGGTGGCGACCAGCTAGAAACTTTTCAAACTGCGCAAACTCCCCTCCCGAAAACGTCCCTCTCCCGAAAACCACCTCCATCTCTCACCCTCCGTTCCGTCCATCACCTATCACGTCCCCCTCTCTCCCAATCCTCCTCCAGCCACTCCCCCATACATTCCCGACACTCTGCTTACGACCCCATGACCACCTTTAATCCCGCAAAAAAATCTTCTCATTCCACCTCCAACCTCCAATCCCTCCTTCATCCGTCCCAGTCCATCCGCCACCTCTCCTCCCATCAATATAACACAGCCGAGATGCCGAACACCTTGGCACCTCCGACTTGTTGTATTTCTCTTTCCCTCTATTTCTTTTAGTTTTCTTCTTTCAAAAAATAAATAAATTTTTATACAATTTATTATTTTCCCTAATCTACTATCTCCACATATTCATCCTCATTCCTCTCCTCCTCCTCATTCCTCCCTTGCTCTTCCATCTCCACCTCCTCTCGCAATGCACTCCTTAACTCTTCCCGCAGTTTCGGGTCTCCTGAGTAACCTGAATTGCCCTCGAGAAGAACCAACATTACCTTCCCCATACTTTGAATCCTTCTTTGCAACTCCCCAAGCCTCCGCTCTATCTGTTCTAGCCTATCCGACCTCCCCATCTTCTTTGCCCATTTCCGTCCTGACCCCCCAGCCAGCGGTACTTCGGTTTCAACAGCCTTCCCACTTGGTTCTTAGGGACAGGCCCGTTTTGGCCTTTTACTTGGGGGCTCTACCGTCCCATCCGCACCCTCCACAGAGACCCGAACCATCGGGTTGACTTCACCCTGGGCCAGTTTGCTGTTACGCTACAAGAAACATGTTAATCAGCAGGGAATAAAGAAAACGTATGACCACTCACCCGGGCATTTTCTCCCCGTCCTTCTACACTCAGCCCCATACTGGGCCCCGCCCCCATGCTCCTACCCCGCTTCCGTTCATTAGTCTTCGGGACCCCCGAGGTCCTGGGATTCTCTGCCCACCCGGCTGTTTTGGCCCATGAGGAAACGGCCTCTTGATCATCCTCCACATCCTCCGAGGTATCCCAACTCGCTGCCATGAGTCACCCCACAGTCACCTCCCCATCCATCCCCATGACCTCCGCCAAGGCATCCTCCGCACCCGCACCCTCCACATTCTCCACTGAGGCATTCTCCTCACCCACCCCATCCACACCACCCGTAGTCTCCCGGAGAATCCACAAGTCGCGCCCCGCACCCTGGGTTGATGATGTGTCATGATCAAGATTAACCCGTCTTCCGTTGTTCCCCCGTTTGACAGCATCGGTCTTGGCATACATCTTGTTCCGGGTATTTTTGATGGCGACGACTGGGAAGATGCGGCTGGTCTAGGAGAAGTCCAGAAACTTCCCCCACTATCCGTGATATTACGTTTAGGCGTTCCGGACCTTGGTTTTAATTTCTGGCTTCAGGGGTTCAGCCGCTAAGGGGGGGATACTGTCAAGTCCACGTACCGAGATCCATCCGCCGGCAGTGCCGACCGAGCAATCATCCTATATCCACAACCAAGTACCCGCGTTGCCTGCATATAACTTGGTGCGCCGGTCCCG
>QLPI01001883.1:0-22466 GCA_003314275.1 Chroogomphus rutilus | reverse complement strand
GAAGAGCCCTGTGAGAAGATGGCGCGCGAAGTTGAGTGAATGTATTCTTAGATACAGTTACGATGCTTGGCGCCATTGATTGGTTTTGGCACTTCTTGATGATTCGGGCGCATGCGTTTATTTGTTAGCGAACGTCCCAACAATAGATTTTTTTACCGTGTAAATTCAGGTCTTGGCGTAGAGGTTGTATTGATAAGATCGTGGTGTCAGTCTTTAGCAGCCTCGGCCAGGGCGCTTACCATTCACATTACTTAGGATTCATTGAGAGCAGAACAGAAAAATTGTGCCTACCAGGGCTCTGTGTTCCAAGAGAGGGAGGATAAGGGTGAAAGGCTTGAATTAGATCCGTAGCTCCAGCACACTGAAACCACAGACTCTAGAATCAAACTCACACAAATTAGATGAGGATTCGAAAGCGATGCATGACAGGCATGACAGATCGATGGCCATGGCGATGATGAAATGTTGGCACGAATTTTTCAAATTCAATCAAGTATGTCTCGTGAGGCAGTGCCCAACGAGTGCAGGCCTCAACTGAATGTTGGTACTCCAGTCAGGACAACAGAGTACAACACTGGGGTGGTAGGGAAGTTTGTTCCATGTGAAAAATCATGGTGAAACCTTAAAAGGCTGGTTGAATTTTCTCGTAAATTTATTGTCAAAGAAATTGGTGACAAAACTGTGTGACAATCATAGGAAAATCAAAATCTTTTTCAGGATAAAACACTAAACAAAAAATTGGAACAGCTAATAGTCCTCAACAGGGAATATAAGGCAGTGAAATCCCAAGGCATGAACTAGAATTTTTCTTGTGAGACAAATTTTCACAGAAAAATGATATTTCACCTTTGATTAGGAAATGTGTTTTCCTCAAGGTTTTCAAAACCATACATTTGATGGCAGGGTGAATTATGAAAAAAATTCTGAATATAGTTTGCAATAGTCATAGAATACAAAGATATTGGCTATAACTAGCTGTGCCTAGCTGTACTCTGCCCTTCAGGTAGAAGGCATAGTAAGGTGGCTTCACCACAGGGAAGGTTCCCTGGCAGTCACATTTGCAAGGGAGAGGTGGTCTCGCGGGTTTTTTTTCATCCATCACTACTTACTGTCCTTGCATTCCTTACTATAATATCAAAACTTAATCAAACTTGCTATATTTAATCAGTGTATTACTCATATCCTTTATTAATATCTTTTTTTCCGATCCTATGTTTACCATCTATGAATTGTCCTTGCCTGAGCAACACTTCCTTATATACAACATTGCTTGTCTCCCTTCCCTTCAGTAACAAACATGTACTCTCCCCAATGTTTACCCTTTGACATGACAAGATTAAGAGCCTTAAGTGTAGAGATGAGATTGGCAGAGACTTGTTCTGCCAATTTAAACAGACAAAAACAATAAAATTGAATTTCCCTGATTTCAGACTGATATACAAAGTCAAAATGTGCTCACAATTGTGTTTTTATAATAAATAGACTAAATACTATGCAAAACATAGGCTGGACAATTATTTGAGACCTGGATATAGGAGGGATGATAGATACACGACATCAGATAGATGTAATACTTTACACAGGGATTGGGGGAGAAAAGGTAACAGAAAAAGATAAAGTACAAACACATGAATGTTGGGCACTGTCAGGGGAACCCTGAGAATAAGTCCCAACTGAAACCTTACCAACTGAGGGCTGTACCCATGACCGAGATTTGTTTGGAATACACTGACTGCTATGACCAAGATACACACCAAATGAGTGCTATGGCTGGCAGCCGCCATCAGTGGGCATCACCCATGGCTATTGCCTACATCTTTGGCAGTCACCAGCATCCCCAGCATCTTGGTTCTACATCTGACCAGCATGGGGAGTGATGCCGGATACAAGTGGAGTGACATGGTGATGGTGCATATATAGCTGTAGTTAGAGGGTGAAGGGTTCCTTAGAGTTTTCTCTTTGGATCCCCCTTTTCCAGGTATACTAGTCTTGTGTACATAGGTTGTGTAGTAAATCTTTGGATTCTTAAATACTGTGATGGGGAATATTGGTTGGTAGATGGACTAGCTACTATGGTACAAAGAATTGTAGCTACATGATGTGTGGCTAATATTCTATGTAATTATATGCTCTTATGCAGACGACGCACGGCGGGTCGATTGTATGTAAGCGCTGGTCCGAGGAGCTGGTGGTGATCTGACTGAAAGTCATGTAGGTTGATTGTGGGTGATCCACAATAGTGAAATAGGTCAATAGAGGCGTGAGCATGATATATAGCACCTATATAACTATCCCCGCTGGGTCCGCAGCCTTGAATGACGATGAGAGGTGATTTGACCCAATGTGGCTTGACGTCACATGAGTGCGTCGAGTAGATATCAAATATAAGTGTAGGGGGTTTTTCGGTATGAGAGACTAGTTTTATTTGTCCTAGTTACTTTCTCTTTATACAAGTAAATCCTCTAACTAAAATATGATCCGTAATTAATGGATTCTGTGGAGCATATGCAGGGTCATCCCACTGTGGGCTGCCCCAATGGGATCTTCATAGAGATATTTGTACTCACACTCCTGATCGTCATGAGAGACAAGACTCGGGCCTGACTCTTAAGAAGCCTCACTAGACCTTTCCTCCATTGCATGCCCGTTCCTCGGAACCCACCACCCACCGGTTCCAAAAACACCACACCTCAGATCCGCCTGGTTCACCCTAGTAACATAACAAACCTCATCAGAGCAATCACATTGTTAGCAAACAGCCTCTCCACCTCCAAGAAAGCAACCCCTCCCATGCAAATCTGGAGCCTGGTGTCAAGCTTCGGGTACTGATGGACTTCGGTACTGCCCAGGGTTGTCGGGCGGACAATGGCCAAGTCCTACAGGCCAAGAGTAGTGGCGTTGGCTTCAACATAGTCATGCATTGCGCCCTACTTGTTGTGCGTGCCACCGATTTGCAACAGACAGATACTCGGGAGGATGTTGATGATGCCAGCCTGAGTCGAGGACTTAACAGAGGGGAAGAAGGTAGAAGGGCCTAAGCCTAGTCAATACCCAGAATGAGGAAATATGTACATGTATGTCCTACTTATATAGGTTAAGAAGCAACATGTGGAATAAGGAATGTGGAACAACAAGGTATGCAGAGCATGCGGTTATTGTCCACAATGAGTAAAATTAGAACAATAAATGTAAACCGGGATAAAACAATAAACAATAGAATAATAGAGAATGGGTCAAGGACAGGAAAATAGGGAGTGCATGACTATAAAACAAGGGTTGCACACAAAGATAGAACAAGGACAGGAAGTCCTGAGGTGAAGCGGATCGAGGAACGGGCAGATGGTGTGGTGGACGTGCCGAGCCGAGAATGGCATACCAAGTGACATGCATGTGGCATGGACACTTGTACATGGACGTAGAATGGCTGCTTGGTTGGCACTGCTGAATAACCGGAACCTCAGTATGTGTACTTGACACCTGGATCCCTTCGATGGGTCCAACCCAAGGAAGCTACAAGCCTTTCTAATACAATGCAATCTGATCTTCCGGGATTTCCCCGATGACTTTAGTTCCAATAGCTCCAAGGTGACCTATACATTGTCATACCTGACTGGGACCGCCCTGGAATGGTTTGAGCCAGCTCTCACCAACCATGATGAACCCTCCTGGTTCCATGACCACAACAAATTTGTCTCCAAGCTGAAAACCAATTTTGGCCCTCATGACCCGGAGGGAGAGGCCAAAACTGACCTCGAGAAACTCCACATGCATGATGACTAACACATCACAATCTACATGGTTGAATTCAATCGTCTCGCTGCCCACACATGCTGGGACGACTTGGCTCTCTGCCACCAATATTGCAAGGGACTCCCCAGAAGGATCAAGGATGAGATATCTAGGGTAGATAAACCTCCTTCCCCAACACAACTTCATCTTCTGTCACGGTCCATTGACACCCTATACTGGGAACTGAAATCAGAAGATGATAGAGAAACAAACCAAATGTTGGATGGCCAACACTCACCCAAACTTAGTAGAAATGGGAAACTCACCTCGCAAGAATGACAGCGCCATCTCGAACACAACCTCTGCCTTTTTTGTGGTAAGGAAGGTCACGTAGCAAAGGAATGCCCTAAACCCTCCTCCATAGCTGCCATGGAATGTGCTGCTACAACTACAAGGAAAGTGGAGAAGACCCCAGGTCCAACCATGGGAGACATTATGACCATCAACACACCAATGGAGCTTAGGCTCAATGCATCTGCCCTCTCAAGCCCCAATTCGCTGACCATTCACCTGACCTCCGACTCCCTGCCAGGCCACAGCCTGAGGACCCTCGTTGACTCAGGGTCAACACACTGCTTTCTTGATTTGAAACTGGTATTGAGACACAACCTCTAGCACCATGACATAACACCAATTCCACTGAGACTCTTCGACGGCTCCTCCAATTCTTCAATATGCAAAACCGTTGAACTCCCGATCTGGTTCCCCCAAGGGGAACAACACTTCGTAACTTTCTTCATAACTCCATTAGACTCAAGCTGTTCAGTAGTACTAGGACACAACTGGCTCACCTGCTTCAATCCATCGATTGATTGGGCATTGGGTAGTATATTGTTCAGAACTCCATCACCATCCGACCCCCTGAAACCACCAGAACCCATAACCCCCACACGATGTCCCTCTGACCCTCCGAAAAAAATGCTCGTCGCATCTAAAGTTTCACTAATCAATGCCGCAGCATTTGCCTGCATCTCAAAGATGGAAGGAACCCAAACCTTCAAGCTTCTCCTCTCCTATCTGGATAAGAATAAAGACAGTCCAATAGACCTAACCAATGTTCCAGGGGAATACCATGAATTCAGGGATGTCTTCAGTAAAAAATGAGCCAAACTTTGGCCCCACACCAGCCCTATGACTTAAGAATAGAGCTCGATGAGGGAACCTCTCCTCCCTTTGGCCCAATCTACTCCCTGTCCAAAAGTGAATTAAAATCACTGCGAGTATTCATAGACGAACATGTATCTATGGGTTTTATCTGCCCATCCCGATTGCCAGGTGGAGCACCCATCCTATTTGCCAGGAAAAAAGATGGTTCCCTCCGACTATGTGTCGACTTCAGAGGACTCAACAAAATCATGAAAAAGGACCGGTACCCATTACCCTGCATTTCCAACTTACTCGACAGACCTCACAAGGCGAGAATCTTCACAAAGATAGACCTACAACATGCCTACCATCTCATCTGCATTCGAGAAGGCGATGAATGGAAGACAACATTTCGCACCCGATATGGATCCTTCGAATGGTGCGTTATGCCCTTCGGACTAAGCAACTCCCCGGCAGCCTTCCAACACCTCATGAACAACATCTTCTCCAACCTACTTGATGTATCAGTGCTGGTCTACTTGGATGACATCTTAGTATACTCCAACAACCTTGAGGAACAAAGGAAACATGTACGTGAGGTTCTGAAGCCACTCCGAAAAAATCACCTCTACGCCTACACTGACAAATGCCAGTTTCACGCGCTGACACTGTGGAATACTTGGGATATATCCTGTCCCCAAATGACCTCACCATGGCTAACAACAAAATCAAGTAATTCAGGATTGGCCGGAACCACGCAAGGTCAAGGACATACAGTCCTTCCTTGGATTCACAAACTTCTACAGATGCATCATTTTCAATTACTCCGACATCACGATCCTGGTAACCTATTTGACACGAAAAGACATGCCATGGAATTTCACCAATAGCTGCAGGACATCTTTTGAAACCCTCAAAAAAGCCTTTACAACAGCCCCTGTGTTGAGCCAATGGATTCCTGGTTCCCGCCTCATTGTTGAGATGGATGCCTCTGACTACGCCCTTGCAGCCATCTTATCGACAGTCTCCCCCATGGACAATGACATACATCCAATCACTTTGCATTCACGAATGTTCACACCACCAGAACTGAACTACAACATGCACAATAAGGAGCTGCTTGTGATCTACAAAGCCTTCAAAACTTGGCGACACTACCTGGAAGGGTCCCCCAACCCTGTTGACATAGTCATGGACCATAAAAACCTGGTATACTTCTCAACAACCAAGCTCCTCACCTGCCGGCAGGTCCGTTGGTTGGAATACCTCTCACAGTTTAACATGACCATCTGCTTTGGCCCTGGATGCCTCGGAGCCAAACCAGATGCACTGACTAGATGGTGGGATGTCTACCCAGAGGAAGGAGGGAACAACTACGCCACAGTCAACCCCCACAACCTCCGACTCATATTCACCATGGAACAACTAGTTTCATCCCTTTGGGCTACATCACTATACTTCCCTATGCTCCGAGCAGTCATGATAATGGACACAGAACAGCTTCATAACAACATCCATACAGCAACCCGGAGCAACATGGAAACATTAGGAAAGTTTGACAACCCCGATGGGAAACGGTCAGCCTCACCAGATGGCCTCCTCCTCCTTAACCAACACATCTATGTGCCCAACAGCAGAGATCTTTGCCTATGAGTCCTACAGAACAAACATGACCACCCTATTTCTGGACACTTCGGGCAAAACTGAACACTAGATCTCATTAGATGGGAATACATCTGGCCTAAACTCTGAAAAACTGTCAAGTCCTATGTCAAATCCTGCATGACATGCATGCGTGCCAAATCACAAAGACATCAACCATACGACCTCTTGAAGCAGCTGCCAGTCCCCACATGACTGTGGAACTCCATCTCGATGGACTTCATTGAGAAGCTGCCCCCATCAGCCAGTTTTGACTCCATCCTCGTCATTGTGGACCAACTCACTAAACAGTCCATCTTCATCCCCACCCATGACACCATCACGGCCCCCATCCTGGCCAAATTGTTTGTGCTCCATGTATTCTCCAAACACGGGATGCTGTCACACGTCACTTTGGACCGTGGAAGGGAGTTCATATCCTCCTTCTTCAGGTCCCCGGGAAAGGCCCTGGATATGAAACTGTACTTCACCTCTGGCTACTATCAAGAGGGTGACAGCCAGACAGAACGAATGAACCAAATCCTGGAGCAGTACCTCCGGGTATACTGCAGTTATCAACAGGACAACTGGGCGGACCTCCTCTCAGTTGCAGAGTTTGCCTATAACAATGCCCCCAATGCCACAACCTGTATCTCTCCTTTCTTCACCAATAAAGGTTACCATCCAGACATCACCTTCCACCCCGAGAAAGACCTAGCTTCCTCCAGGGCATGCAACTTCATGGTAAATCTAGATGAGCTACACCAGGAACTCTTCAAAAACATAGCCGCTGCCCAACAATGATACACCGCCTCTGCAGATTGATGCCATGCCCAAGCACCGCAAATCAGGATCGGAGACTGAGTCTTCCTCAAGTCAGACAATATCCAGACCACGAGACCATCCCAGAAACTATCTGAGTCATAGCTCAGGTAGGACTGGTATCCTACACCCTCTGTCTCCTGAAAAACATGTGATCAATCCACCCTGTCTTCCACGTATCCATGCTAGAACCATCAACCCCCAATACCTTTCCCAGTTGAATGATACCTCCTCAGCCACCAGTCAAAATCAACAGGGAGCGGGAATATGAAATATCAGAAATCCTGGATTCAAAAATCGACCGATGCCACGGCTGTCAACTCAGATACCTAGTTAGTCAGGCCGGGTACAAAGGAATGGAAGAAGAAACTTCTTGGCTTCCAGCAATAGAGTTGGCACACACTATGGAAGTAGTCTCTGACTTTCACCATGCATACCCACTCAAACCGGGCCCATAAAGAACACTACCGGCCAGACTGTTGGAGTGCAAAAGTAAAATTGTGTTATTATGTAAGCTAAATTCAAACTCAGATCAATACATCAAAGATGTAATACATAAAACAAGTCATATCTGGTCAAATACCAGCCATACCAAATGGAAACATGAAAGGGGACTTCAGTGTATCTCAACACACCCCCTCAATGAAGTCTCCCTTCATTTCTGCAAACTCCCAAGCCTGTCCTACACTTCTCATGTTTCATCTTAACAAGTCCCTTTGTGAGCACATCTGCAACCATCTCATCTGTAGGCACAAATTGGAGCTTGAGCAATTTCTTCTCAACTTTCTCCCTGAGCCAATGGTACATTACATCAATGTGCTTCATTCGAGGTTGATGTTCAGGATTCTTGGACACAGCAATTGCAGGCTGGCTGTCACAGTAAATGGTGAGTTGTGGGATATGGTAGCCAAGCTCAGTAAGCAGCTGTTTCAACCACATAGCCTCCCGTCCTGCAAAATTGGCTGCCATGTATTCAGCATCAGAGGAGGATGTGGCCACAGTTGGTTGTCGCTTGCTGCTCCAGCTGACTGCAGCTCCACCAATGAAGAAGGCATAACCAGTGGTTGACTGCCTTCTGTCCTCATTCCCAGCATAATTTGCATCGCAGTAGGCCTGGAGCATTGGCTGGGGACTAGGGCTAGGAGGACCATAGGTCAATCTAAGATCTGAAGTACCTTTGAGGTATTTGAGCACATGTTGGACAGCCTTCCAATAGCCTATACCAGGATTTGAGTTAAACTGGCCAAGTTCACCCACAGCATGTGCAAGATCTGGTCTGGTCCCAACAGCAAGGTATTTCAGGCATCCAACTGCAGCAAGATATGGGATGTTCTTCATTGCCACTCTCTCATCTTCAGACTGTGGGCAGAGGTCTTTGGAGAGATGACAGCCTGGATCAAGAGGTGTGGCAACTGGTTTGCAATTCTCCATATTGAATCACTTGAGAACATCCAAGATATACTTGTGCTGGTTGATGTGAAGTGTCTGTTTGGCTCTGTCTCTGTGGATTTCAAGTCCAACAATGTACCGTGCAGGTCCCATGTCTTTCATCTTAAAGTGTTTTGCCAGTTCAGCCTTGATTTTGTCAAGATGTGTTCGACTATTACAGGCCATGAGCTGGTCATCAACATAGACTGGGATGTAGACTTTGATAGTGCCTTGCTGGTACATATAGAGACAGGAATCGACCTTGGATCTGCTGAATTCCATCTGGTGAAATGCCTGGTCCAACTTGGCATGCCATCTGTTTCCTCCTTTCCTGGTCCCATAGATAGCTTTGTATAGTTTCACAACCTTATCTCCCTGCTTGTATCCATCTGGAAGTTCCATGTAGACCTCTTCTTCAATCTCACCATTAAGGTAGGCAGATTTGAAGTTAACTTGGTCTAATTCCAGATCTTCCAATGCAGTGATGGCCAGGAGCACTCTGAGGGTGTTAAATCTTACAACAGGGGCAAATGTTTCTGTGAAGTCAATGCCAGCCTTTTGAGAATACCCCTTGGCTACTACTCTGGACTTAAAGTGGTCAATGGCACCATCAGGAAGCTTTTTCAGCTTGAAAACCTATTTGGAGCCAATGGCCTTCTTGCTAGGAGGGAGATCCATCACAGTCCACACATTGTTGTCCATCAGTGACTGATATTCATCTCCACAAGCTTCCTCCCACCATGGTGCATCAATTCAAGACATGGCTTGGTTATAGGTGATTGGTTCTGGGAGAATTGGAGCATCACTGAGGCAGACAAGTTCATAAAGTGGGTGCTGAGGAAATGTCATGGCAGAGTCAGCCTGTTCTACCCCCTCATTCTCAGCAACCACCCCCTGATTTGGATACCTCTGACGAGGAACAGGAGGTGGATTACGATACTGGGCAGCATTTGGGACTAGCTACCAAGGTTGAGGAGGGATACAAATATGTTCTGACCATCTTAGAGCAGGTGGTGGAATGGATGGTGGAGGGGCAAGAGAATCTGGACTTGGTGGTGGATCAGGTGGAGGAGCATCATTATCATTTGCAATGGCAGGAATATGGGGAGGGATAAGCACTTGGTGGTGGGCAGGATGGTCATCAGGGATGTCAATCAGCCTCTGTGGTGGTTTTTGCTTTGCAACAGTGCCAGAATTGGATGAAGAATGAGGAGATTCATCGAATATGCCATCTTTGCTGATAATCACTCGTCTTGCTGCTGGATCCCACAGTCTCCATGCCTTGGTGCCAGCAGCATAGCCAATCATGACACATTTTGTTGTGTGTGACTCAAGGTGCTGTTGCTTGGCTTTGGGAATATGCACATATGCTGTGGAGCCAAAGGCCCTGAAGTGGGTGACAGAGGGTTTATGACCATTCCAGGATTCAAAAGGAGTGTGATGGAGCAGTGCTGAAGTGGGTGAGGAATTATGGACTTCAACAAATGCCATAGCAGCTTCACCCCAGAATGTGAGAGGGAGGTTTGCATTATGGAGCATGGAAATTATCCCTTCTTCCAATGTCCGGTTAAAGCGCTCTGCAACTCCATTCTGCTGAGGTGTGGCTGGTGCAGTCTTCTGTCTGAATATCCCAGAAGAGTTGGTCAATGCTCCAAACTCCTTTGAAGAATATTCTCCTCCTTTGTCATCTCTCAGGGTCTTTATGGTCTTTCCAGTCTGGTTCTCCACCAATGCCTTATACTGCTTGAATGTGTCCAGTGCCTGGTCTTTGGTTTTCATCAGGTAGATGCACACAAAGCGAGACTTGTCATCAATGAAGGTGATCCAATATTTGAATCCCCGAGGAGTGGGTACTTTTAATGGACCATGGACATCAGAATGGACAAGTTGGAGGATTTGGGTGGCTCTAGAAGAAGCTTTCTTTGGGAATGGTTCTTTCCCATGAATGCATGCTTCACAGATTGCAGGGAATGGAGTGTCGGAAGTAATGTCCATCCCTTCTACCATGTCCTGAGTGATGAGTCGCTTGATGGCATCAATGCCAAGGTGGCCAAAACAGTGATGCCAAAGCTCCAAGTCCAAAGTCTTTGATGCAGCAATGTGTGCAGTGTTCACCTCATCCTGAGTGAGTGTATCACCATCTAGGTATGCAAGTCTCCCTTTGACAGTGGCAGTCAGGATCAGTTTGCCCATTTTATAGAACTTCAAGATGGTTCCCATAATCTCAACCTTAATCCTACAATGTATAGTCAAGAAGAGGATTGAGAGGAGGTTGTTTCGAAGTTTGGGAACATATAATACATCAGAAAGAAGTATGGAAGTCAATTTTTTGTCCTTTGGGCAGAAAACCACTGTGCCAATCCCTTCAGAATGCACCACACTATTGTCTGCCAATTCTATAGCAACTCTATGAGGTTTGAGTTCCTTGAACTAGTGCCGATGAGGAGTCATATGTGCAGAAGCTCCTGAATCAGTGCACCAAAGATAACTGGCATTAGAGACAAGGTGGGTGGAGAGAAGAGAGGGAAGACTTGCAACTGTAGAGGCAGATCCTGCCGCTTCAGGGACCTGAGGTGATGTTTCCCCTACATCAGCTTGCTGGGCCTTCTGCTCCTTCTGCTTTTGCTTCTTCTCCTGCTTAGCCCTCTGCCTCTGTTCCAAATTCGACTTTTTAGCATTTGCAAGTGAGTAACAGGCATCTGTGTTGTGTGTGTGGATAATTCACAGAAGGTACACCACTTGGTAGATGTCTGAGTCGAGGCAGAGGAGGGAATTTGCTTGTTTGCAAGCATGGCAGACTGGGAAGAGCAATGGAGACGATTGCTTTCTTTGGTAACAAAGGCATCAATGACTTTATCCTTGTCAACATCCTTTTGGAGAAGGAGTGCAGATGTGAAGTTGTCAAACTCTGCAGGGAGTGCTCGGATGAGTGTCATGACCACCAGCTCTTCATCTTGTTTGTCAAGGGTATATGAGCCATCTGATGGACGAAGATTTTGACACAATTGCATGGCAGTGGTGACACGACCATTGAGTGAATGGAGTGTCTCATCTGGCTCTTTTCTGATATTGAATAGAGAATCATAAGCATTGAAATGAGTTCCTGCTTGTTTCTGCACATGAACTTTATGAAGGGCATCCCACATCTTCACCGGATCATCCTCAAGTCCCTGAACATGCACATGCTGTCCTGCCTCTAAAGTTGAAGCAATCAGGCCAGCTGCCATCTCCTGATCCAAATCCCACTTTTCCTGATCTGGAGACACCGTAGGGCGCTTCTTCTTGTCATTAACAAGCATCCACAAACCCTTAGAGCGTAAGCTGGCAGTCATATTGAATGCCCAGTCATGATAATTTGTGTCTGACAACATGGGAAATTTTGGAGAGGTGGTATCATCATTGGAGGTGGATGTAGACATGGTTTTTTGGTGAGGTTGGTATGAAGATTGGTGTATTGTGGGTGAATGAATGAATCAATCAATATGCCTCGTCTATGGGCGCTTAATTTCGTGTTTAAGCGATGGACAAATGAAGCAGATATAGGCAAAATATGATGCAGAAGATGCAAAAACAGAGTTGAACACCAAGCAGTGTCCTAAGGAGTGTCCTAAGGGTCCTAGAGATTGGAAAAATGGTCCAAATGGCACCAGTTACTCCCCAACAACTTCAGAACTTCAGGGCTCAGAATAGGATGGCACAACCTCGCCGCAAATCAGGTGAACTGTTAAGAATCTTGTCAAGCGTCGGATACTGACGGACTTTGGTACTGCTGAAGGGTGTTGTCGAAAGGTCGGGCGGACTATGGCCAAGTCCTGCAGGCCAAGAGTAGTGGCGTTGGCTTCAGCGTACTCGTGCATTGCGCCCTACTTGCCGTGCATGCCACTGTATTTGTAACAGACAGATACTTGGGGGGATGCTGAGGATGCCGGCCCGAGTCGAGGACTTAACAGAAGAGAAGAAGGTAGAAGGGCCTAAGCTTAGTCGATACCCAGAATGAGGAAGTATGTACATCCATGTCCTACTTATATAGGTTAAGAAGCGACATGTGGAATAAGGAATGTGGGACAACAAGATATGCAGAACATGTGGTCGTTGTCCACAATGAACAAAATTAGAACAAGGAATGCAAAGCAGGGATAGAACAATAAAAGACAAGATAATAGGATCGTGACTCGAGATGGGACAATAGGGAGTGGCCGAATATAAAACAATGGGGTCGTGTCTGAGGATAATACAAGGACAGGAAGTCCCGAGGTGAGACGGACCGAGGAATGTGGGTGGCGGATGCACCGAGCCGAGACTGGTGTACCAAGTGTTATGCATGCTGCGTGGACACTTGTACATGGACGTAGGATGGTTGTTCGGTCGGCACTGGTGAATAATTGGGACCTCGGTACGTGGACTTGACAAATCTGCAGACCACAGATTCCAGCACCCAAGGATGACAAGAGGCCTCAGTCAACTGGCAAACTAGTCAAAGACTAGGCCAGGGGTGTGGCTTTGCAACACTAGGCAATGAGGAGGGATCCTGTCCTACCACTGGCTGGCTGAAGTCCTTAGGAGGTTGTTGAGCAACTGCTAGGAGAAGCTGAGGGGAAGGAAAGGGAAAGGAGAGCTGTAATAGGGCAAAAAAACGAAGTTGGTGTGGTTGTTGAGGTGCTTTTATAGTGCTTAGATGAGCTCTGATCTGGGATCAATTGCAGGCCAATGATAGAGGGCCTAGATAAGTACAAAACACGATAGGTGGTGTTGTGTAGATGTCTATAGGTAAAGCACGGGGCCCATAACCTGTTGGAGTGCAAAAGTGAAAATTGTGTTATTATGTAAGCTAAATTCAAACTCAGATCCATACATCGAAGATGTAATACATAAAACAAGTCATATCTGGTCAAATACCAGCCATACCAACTGGAAACATGAAAGGGGACTTCAGTGTATCTCAACACAGACAGTATAATTTATCAAAAAATAAAACCATTTAATCATTTGAGCTAGGTGCCTATTAGAGGACAGGACCCTCAGACACTTCACTATCATTAGGAACCATGGATCCTGCTGGTGGCACGCCCGACCCAGACTCCACCTGACCCTCAACTACCGACGACAAAAGGGACGAAAGATGCACGATCCGTGCCATCTCCTCTAGACGATTCTCCATCGTTGATGCCAAGATGTCCAAATGACCCCCAGCTGCCTCCAAAGAATCTCAGGACTGGAATGCCTCCTCTTAAACCTGGTCCAGAAGAGCAACAAATGTGGAATTCTGATCGAAAGCACCTGGATACTCCAGCTCCAACAGCAGTCCACCAGATACATCGGCGGTCATGGTTACAAGTCCCAGGTGTCAAGCCCGCTGGGCCAATGTCTGGGTCTCAAGGCTATTAAGGAAGGGCTCCCGCTTGGAGCGACCACTGGAGATACTTCCGGGAGGTTGAGGGATGGGGACTTGACCAGGCCCTACAGAAAGAAGAGGAGGTTATCTAGGAAGTAATGAGATTATGAGCAAATGTACAGTAGGATTGAGAATTTCCTTGGGAGTCTAAATATTTTATCTAAATATTTTATCTCCTCAGTGTAGTCAACCACTATTGTATATTCGGAAAATATACCTAAATATTTTATCTTACAATGAAAATAAAGAACATTAGTCAGGTGCCTCTGTATATTATACTATACAACTCACCTCCTGTTATGGCCCATGCCACCAAACAAACCCACATTAAACCCCACAACCACCTGCACTGTTTTGGGGACCTTTCCAATCGCTCAAAGACTGAACAACCGATTTCCAGATGTCTGATACATCATTCCAAGGTTCCATGCTTCTGAACCTCCAAAGACTCCAAAGTCAAGGTTCCGCTCCTTTGATAGACGATGCACAGGATCATCGTGTACCTCACTCCTTATTCTTCGTTTTATATTGCCCCTTGTACTCTCTTCCCCCCCCTTGTCTTTACTTAGTAAAAGATAGTACAAGAACTAGATACATGTATATAAGTCACCAGTCGACTGGACTATTCGCCAGTATGAATATCGACTTAATTCTGCGTCGTAGTTTCTGATTAAGTTCCAGTAAACTTCTGACTCTCTGAAATTAGGGACAGATGATTGAGGAGGGTGCAACACATAAGTTGAAGCCAAGTCCCTATGGCCTGGAACCACCCATACCACCCTATACCGTGAACAGTCCCAAGACCCCCAGTGTTCCCGACTTCCGTCCTCTCTGATTCCTATCCTGATTCTGACCCTTAGTCCCCGCCCTCGGAATACAAATCCCCCCTTCAGAAACCATTCGGAACCCTCTGAAAACCCTTCCGGAAGTCTCTAGCTAAGCGCCGACATGCGGATTTAACACCTCCTCAGTGTAGTCAACCACTGAGGAGGGAGGCATACGCGAGTGATGTCTCACTCGCATATATCCTACAACCGGCTCTTGACCCTATCGAAGGTTTGAGCCAGGCTGCTGGTCCCTATCCAGGGAGCCAGCCATGCATGTCATGCAGTGCATATGTAAGCATACATGAGTACATAGAAAATAAAGAATAACTCCCTCAATATTGAGGGTAAAAATACAAAATAATAATTGAAATTTTTAGAATGGAAACGTGCACAAGATAGCACTGAAATTGATATATAAATACAATATATTGAGGTTGGTCTCTCAGGGGTGAGATGCAAGTTTGCACCCTATAGGAAGAGAGTTGTCCAAGGAACCCACTTCCCGGAAGGAAAACCATCTCCGACAGCACGAGTCTGAAGGATCACCAGTTCATCCTCAATGCTCCTCAGATGCTGCATGGCCCTTTCTAGGTCCACCTGGGAAACCACCGGGGACCCCCCATTCAGGAAAGATCGGGAGGAAGCCCCAGAACTTTCTGTCTGTTGCAAACTTGTGTCATCCATTCGGGGAAGTGTGCCAGCCCTGAGGAATCCCCTTTTTATAGGCAAACGGATACTGGTGCCTACGAGCTACAAGGTGCCCACAAACACTCCCACAATCATATCTGCCTTAATCACCGCTCCAATGGGCATAGGACCTTGAGGGCTCGGCCCTGAAGGGGGATACTGTTATGAACCAACTCTGACCACTCCCCAAAACAGACTTTCCGTGGCCCGATTGGAAAACCATGACTTCCAATTCCGATACTTTCTGTGACTCTGGAAATCAAGGTTCTGCACATAAATAAACTTAAGATCGACACATACCTCTCCCCTTGTTTTCGCCCCCCATTAGCCCCCTTGTATTTTCCCATCCCCTTGTCTTTACTCACCACAAGATAGTACAAGGATAGATACATGTATATAAGATACTAGTCGACTGGACTATTTGCCAGTACGAATATCAAATTAGTTCTGCATCATAGTTCTGATTCAGTTCCAGTAACTTTCCGACTTTCCAAGAAGTATAACACATAAAGTAATTTGATTGTGAATATACTGTCAGCCACCAAGAATGTCAATGATGCATGGACCGAGTACTATTCCAATAGTACTGACTTCAGGATGCAGGTGGGAATTGGCCAAGTCCTGCAGACCTCAATAGTACTGACTTCACAATGCAGGTGAGAATTGGCCAAGTCCTGCAGACCAATTGATGTGGCTTGGCCTTAACATACTGGTGCATTGCACCCTACTTTCCATGCATGCCACTGATTTCAGAAAGAAGGAGAACTCAGGAGAGTGCCAAGAGTGTCAGTCTGAGTAGAGGACTTCAGATGGGAGGAGGCAAGACAGGAAGGTATAAGCCAAGTTGATATTCAGAATGGGGAACTATCTACATCCATGTTCTACTTATACAGGTTAAGAAGTGAGATGTGGAATCAAGGTGGAATAAGACATGGAGAAAACAATAATATATGAAGAGCATGTAGAAGTATTGTCCATAATACTCAAGAATAGAACAATGAAATGTAAATGAAAATAGAACAATGAAAAATAGCTGGGCATAAGATAATAAGAGTATGGACAAGAATAAGACAATAGAAAGCAACTGAATATAAAACAATAGGGTCATGACCAAGGATAAAACAATAGGAAATATCCCAAGGTAAAATGGGATGAGAAATAATAAATAAATGGGTAGAGAATAAAGAATAATGAATGAAGGAGGAGTGGATGATGAATGGAGTGGGAAGTGTGAATGAAGAATGTACCAAGCTGAGACTAATATACTAAGTGACTTGTATATGACTTGGTTACCTGTACATGGGATTAGACTGATCATTCAGTTACCCCACACACCAGTGACAAGTCATTCCTCACTAGTATGTGGTCTCAGTTTGGTTGTCAAGCTTTAGGAATGCCAAGAGGTCAGACGGGGAATAGCCAAGTCTTGTAGGCTGGGAGTAGTGGCTTTGGCTTCAACATACTTGTGCGGTGTGCCTTACTTGCTCTGCATGGTACCAATTTAGGACAGAGGGAGTACTCGGGGAGTGCCAAAGGTACTGGCCCGAGTAGAGGACTTTACAGGGGAAGGAGAAGGTAAGGGGCCTAAGCCTAGTTGACACCCAGAATGAGGAAGTATGTACAAGCATGTCCTACTTATATATAGGTTTAAGAGGCGACATGTGGAATAAGGAATATGGGACAATAAGGTATGCAGAGCATGGGGGTATTGTCCACAATGGGTAAAATTAGAATGAAGAAATGTAGACGGGGATATGACAATGAAAATAGACTAATAGAAATGTGGCTGAGGATAGAACAATAGGGAGTGCCAGACTATAAAACAATAGGGTTGTAGCTGAGGATAAAACAAGGACAGGATGTCCTGAGGTGAGGTGGATAGAGGAATAAGGAGTGGATGGGGTAGGATTAATGGTTGGTGAATAACATATGAGGGATGAGGACGAGGACTGTGGATGGCGAATGTGCCAAGCTGAGACCAGCATACCAAGTGACTTGTATGTGGCTTGGACACTGGTGCATGGGCATAGTCTGACTGCTTGGTTGGCATTGCCAAATTACCAGACGTTTGGTACATGTGCTTGACAGTTTGCTGAAGCCCCTTGTACTTTTGCCTCCTTGTTCTTTCGACCGGACACCCTTTCCCAATTTGTGTTTCCCTTGTTCTCGGCAGCTAAGTACTACTAGAATTTGAAATACACATTAGTATAAATATACATGTAATGTAGAAGTTCAGTAGTCTGATAATCAACTTAGAATATGACCAGCAACCTCGCTCACCTCCGAGATTCATTGTCCAAGCTTTTGTCAAAGTCTCTAAGACCTCACTCTACTCTAAACCTCCATTCAAAATTAGGAATCAACAAGATTAAAATGCATAGCATATAAGCTGAAGCCAAGCCCCCCACCCAAACCTCTGCAACATTTCAACCTTGCCAAGCTTGAAGGACTAAGAACCTCACTCATTTTCATTCTTAACACCAACACACCAGTGGGAAGGATATGGGAAAATGATGGCAAGATGAATACAGAGGCAACAATCCACCAAGGAGCCACAGGGATGAGGGGTGGTCTAATCACAGATACTAACAAAGAACTCTTGATAAGTATGAACTGAGGGCATTTGTCAAGTGTCGGATACTGACGGACTTTGGTACTGCCGAGAGGTGTTGGCGAAAGGTCGGGCGGACTATGGCCAAGTCCCGCAGGCCAAGAGTAGTGGCATTGGCTTCAATGTACTCGTGCATTGTGCCCTACTTGCCATACATGCCACTGTATTTGCAACAGACAGATACTCGGGGGGATGCTGAGGATGCCGGCCCGAGTCGAGGACTTAACAGAAGAGAAGAAGGTAGAAGGGCCTAAGCCTAGTCAATACCCAGAATGAGGAAATATGTACATGCATGTCCTACTTATATAGGTTAAGAAGCGACATGTGGAATAAGGAATGTGGAACAATAAGGTATGCAGAGCATGTGGCTATTGTCCACAACAAATAAAATTAGAATAAGGAATGCAAGAACAATAAAGGACAGGATAATAGAATGTGTCTGAAGATAGGACAATAGGAGGTGCCAGACTATAAGACAAGGCTTGTAACCGAGGATAGTACAAGGACAGGAAGTCCCGAGGTGAAAAGGGCCAAGGGGTGGGGACAGGGAGTGTGGATGGTGGATGTGCCAAGCCAAAACCAGCATACCAAGTGTCATGCATGCAACGTGGGTACTTGGTCGTGGATATAGGATGATTGCTCGGTCGGCAATGCTGAATAGACAGGACTCGGTATAGGTGCTTGACAGCATTAGGATAACTGACCAACACAGAGAAGACAACAAATATAACACATACCAGGGATGAATAGCAAACCCTATGACCTCAAACAACTGTGAGTTAGACAACAGAATGCCCATAAATCACTCACTGCCACACTTGACATACTAATAAAATACCTGCCTGAAGACTATGACATACTAGTGATCCAAGAGCCCTACCTGGACTTTCTAGATAACATGAGAGCCACCCACTACTGGTACCCAGTATACCCTAGAACACACTACAATGATAAGGAAAAAAAAAACAAATAAGATCAATGATACTGGTCAATAAAGGATACCCACAAGCAAGTGGATGAGCATGTCATCAGCATATTAGATGTAACTGCAATTTAAATAGAAACACAGGCTGGTGTAGTCATTATATTTAACCTATACATATATTGTACACATGCTGACAGCATTCACAAAGTCCAAGCCAGCTTATAAAAGGAAATGCAGACAAAAACAGCTCAAAGTGGCTGCACAGCAGGAATGATCTGGATATGGGACTTTAATAGATATCACCCATGTTGGGATAAAGATTGTGTGAAGAATTAAGATGTCAAGCAAAATGAAGTTGCCCGTTGCACTAAAATATTGAGTGCAAGGAATAAAATAAAATATAAGAAAAGAGTGAAGTATGATTTTTAAGACGTGTGGTTTTTCTCTGACTCGTGTCATAGTAAAACTGATGAACATTGCATTTGTAAAAACTGTTTAAATACATAGACTGTTAGGAGTAAAGGAGCTAACTATAACATGTGATACTCAACTTGTATGAGGAGATAGACAACATGTGATAACATTCTCCTGTGAGATTGTATTGAGGGAATTTAGCAATGGAAGTTGGAAGAAACTTATGTGTTAATGTGTTTTAGCAATAAGGGGAAGTAAAAGGAAAATGTCCTAATGTAGTGTCCATCTAATGTTACTCGGTGGTTTGTGTGATTGTTGCACGTTCTCGTTTTGGTGTTATGTGAATAATGTATATCGTTGTGATATAGGATCGTTATACATCTCGTTGCTTGTTTGACTCGTTTGACTTGTGTCTCATTTGCTGAGTTTACTTGTGTGTTGGTGACTTGTGTATGTCTCGGGCTTCTCGGTTTACTTGTCTCATCTTGTGTTTGGGATTCTGATATGGCAATGATGTTGAGTGAGTGAAATAGAATGTGTGTGTGTAGATAATGCTCAATATTCTTTTCCAACACTCCTCCTCAAGCGTGACTGACTCCTAAGATATTGAGGAGATGGACATGCTTGCATGAGGACAATGCTTTTGTTAATATGTCAGCCGGGTTGTTGTTATATTCAATGTAGTGGAGGATGATGTTTCCGGCTGTGATTTGTTCACATGTGTAGTGGTAGTGTGTATCGATATGTTTTGTACGGTTATTGTTTATATTGTTGGTTGAGAATGTGATCGAAGACTGATTGTCTGTGAATAGAGGGATTGGAGTGAACGAGTGCTTGAAGCCTTTTCCGAGTCGAAGTAGCCATATCCCCTCAGCCAATGCAAATGACCCTGCAACCAGTTCTGCCTCCATTGTAGATCTGCAAATGAAGTGTTGCTTTTTGGAGGCCCAACATATTGGCGCACCGTTGAACATAAACACCCATCCACTAGTTGACCTTCTGTCTGTCCTATCTCCAGCAAAATCCACATCCACAAACCCCAATATGTCATGTGCATACCCCTCTATCCCACTCCCGCTCTCTCTGTACATTATCCCATACTCCTTCATATGAATGAGGTACCTCATGATTCTTTTCGCAGCTTCCCAGTGCATGACATTGGCTCGAGTGATAAATTAGGCACATTTGTTGACTGCATATGTGATGTCAGGTCGAGTTAAGACTGCACAGTAGTTTAGGCATCCTATCATCAATGCGAACAAGTGATCAATAATTTGATTGTTTGCTGATAACTCAGCTGGTTTTAGATCAACCAATGGGTCCATTGGTGATGTGATTGATCATCCAGTGGTGATATTGAACCATTTGGCGATGGTTGTGATGAATGACGGCTGTGAAATGTGGATTGGGCCTAAATCACATTCTCGCTCTATCTTGATGCCTAGCAGACACGTTGGTATGCCTAGGTCTTGTGTGCTGAATATATGTTTGATGTCATCGGCCATCCTCTCCATGGCTTTGACAGAGTTGGCAGTGAGGAGTCCATCGTCCACATACCATCCTACGAGTTCTATTGATCCATCGTTCCCGAATCGGAAGTAGATCATGGTATCAGCAGTTCTGGGCTCAAAGCCTATGCTCATCATGCCTTGTTTAAGGGTTTGATGCCATATTCTCCCTCACTGCTTCAGCCCGTAAATGCCTTTGTTAAGTTTACACACCATGTTTTCCTCCCCTTCGCTGACAAACCCCTCCGGTTGTCACATATATACTTCCTTGTCAATTTCGCCATTAAGGTACGCATGCACCTTTGATGTCAACTTGTCGCAACTCGAGGTTGTATTTGCATGCGAGCACCAAGATGAGCTGGATCGATGTTAGTTGAATCGTGGGTGAGTACGTTTCGTTAAAGTTGATTCCCGGTACTTGGGAAAATCCTTGGGCGACGAGCCAGGCCTTGTAGCAGTCAATTTGGCCCATGTTATCTCGCTTGACCCTGAACGTCTAGCAACTTCTGATGATGTTCTTGCCAGCTGGAAGTGGTACGACGGTCCATGTGCGATACCCCATAAGTAAGTCGTATTCTTGTGCACATGCAGTCCTCCACTTATTGGTATCACGGGACTTCATAGCATCGCGGTAATTCGATGGTTCGTCTTCCTTGAGCGTTACCATTGCCACTGCCGTCCACTCTAGATCAGCACATCCGTTTGCAAGTGCTGCCATTTTGTGGATAAAGGCCTCTCGATGTCACATCTTGCATCCATATTTGACGTCCATGGGGTCCATCCACAGTCCGCGTTCAAAGTCCTTGGGCACAACTGGTTCATCATCTGTATCTTTCTTTTCACTGCTCACTCCTAATTCTTTGGCCATTATCTCTTCTGCATGCTTACCTCCACCATTCTCTCCCTTGCTGCGAGTCCCTTCCTCCTCTATCTCCATTCTCCCTTCGTCATCCTCAACGGGTGTCTTGGCTTTGGGGGTTGGTGGAAATGGTAAGCCGTTATCTTCTTCCCATGTTTCACTCGCGGTGTAGAGTTGCTCTAGGTAATTAATACCTAAAAGCCTGCGCCCACCGGTCCTTTTCTCTGGCAGGATCTAGCGCAGTCGTTCGGCACAGCTGGAATAGGTTCTGTGACTCGGCAATGTATGAACGAAAATAGATAGTGAACGAAATATGGTGTGATGTGACAGGGACGTGACCTTGATGAGATGTGAATGCGTCACGCTGACTAAGACTTGGACTTTGACTTTGGGACTTGAATACAATAGTCTAGATGTTTCTAGACTAGCCTTGACTTGGACTTGGAGACTTGACTTGACTTGGGGCTTTAACTTGTG
>QLPI01001880.1:0-21501 GCA_003314275.1 Chroogomphus rutilus | reverse complement strand
GCCAGGACAATGAGTGGCCATCATGTTGTTCGGGGGAAACGGGTAAAGGAGTGGATAGGGGGGTGAAGGAACAATGAAAGGGGGTGTACGAGGGGAGTGGTCCATACGATGTACCGGATGTACCGAGCCGAGGCCGCGCGGTGGTGTGAGATAATGCGGGTGAGGGCCGGTTGGTCGGTATTCCCGAGTGAGTCGGTACTCGGTGTTGCGGGCTTGACAGGTACTCATGTTGATGATATAACAGGCATATGCTTGAGTGAGGAGGAGGAATGCTGACTGAAGCAGGTATAAAGAAGTTCTACAAAATCAAAGAGAAAAACACTTCAGAACCATTCAAAGTGCTTGGAATACTAGTGACTAGAGACACTCACCTAGGAACAATAAAACTCTCACAACCAGAATACATCAACACAATGCTAGAATGGTTTGGCATGATTGACTGCAATCCTGTTGCAACTCTCATAGACAAAAGTTCACATCTACAAGACAATGAAGGTATCCCATATGACAATGTTAAAGAGTATCAAGCTCTTACCAGATCCCTGAAATATGCAGCCATGTCCACATGCCCTGACATTGCCTATATCACTCAATTCCTGCCACAAGCAAACAAGGGTCCATCCCAACGAGACTGGAATGCCATAAAGCAAGTGTTGAGATATCTTAAAGGAACTAAAGACTGAGGCATTGTATATAAGAGGAAAGCTGAGTCGGGAGGAATCAAAGGGGATCACATAGATGCATGGGGGTATTGCAATGCAAACTATGCAGAAGATTCACGTGACCGTAAATCCATATCTGAATATGCTTTCATGCTTGCTAATGGACCAATCGCATGGAAGTCCAAGAAACAAACATCTGTTGCAATTTCTACCACAGAAGCAGAATACTATGCATTAGGAGTAGCTTGTCAGGAGGCCATTTGGCTAAGACCATTGAGCCTAGAACTTTTCATCCCTCTAGACAATCCCACTCACATCCTATCAGACAATACTGGTGCTGTAGCCCTATCAGACAACCCCATGTTTCCCAGCAGAGCCAAGCACATTGACATCAAGTGGCATTTAATACGAGAACTCATTCGCTCTAAGAGCATCTGCCCTTCACATATACCTGGAATACAAAATAGAGCTGATGTCCTAACAAAGGCCCTTAATATATTTGAACACAACAGATGTATCAAATTATTGGGGAGGAGTTAGATAGTTTGAACTGAGGAGGAGTGTAAAGTTCATGAGATTCAATTCAAACCACCTTTAGGATCAAGACACTCAAGAGAGATTGGCAAGCATAGCTATGTTTCTATTTTCTCTTTGTGCATGTGGTGCTATTGTTTTTATTGTTTTGGTGGCAGCATTGTTCTTACCTTTTGAGTGGTTACCTTGTTTTTATTCTTGAATCATGCCATTGTTCTAATTCCCTATATGTACAAATTTCCTAAAGACAAATCACTTCAGATATTCATGAAGAAGTCTGAAGGGAGCATTATTTATTACATTTTTAACATCATATTCTGACTTAGTTTAATTCTTGATAGTTTCTCTGTATAGGTATTTATTGTATAATAGAGATCTTCATGAAGAAGTCTGAATTTATGTATTTAGCATTTAACACACAGCTACATAGCAAACGTTCCTAATCAGTGTTTGTTTGTTGCACAGTTTGGGCTTTAACCAAACCAGTTCACACAGATCTTGAATACAGTAACAGAAGGATGTGGGGAAACATATGTTCTTAATTACTGTGATGGGGGATAATGATTGGTGGATGGACTAGCTATTGCAGTACAAAGATCTGTAGCTAAGGGATGTGTAGCTAATTTTCTATGTGAATATATGCTATCACGCGGACGACGCACGGCAGCCGATCGTGTGTAAGCGCTGGTCCGAGGAGCTGGCGGCGATGTGACCGTAGGTCGTGTAGGTTGATTGTGGATGGTCCACAACAGTAGAATGTGTTAATACAGACGTGAGATAGGATCGTGACTCGAAATGGAACAATAGGGAGTGGCCGGATATAAAACAATGGGGTCGCGTCCGAGGATAATACAAGGACGGGGAGTCCCGAGGTGAAACGAACCGAGGAGTGCGGATGGCGAATGTGCCGAGCCGGGACCGGCGCACCAAGTGTTATGCAGGTAACGCGGGCACTTGGTCGTGGATATAGAATGATTGCTTGGTCGGCACTGCCGGCAGATGGGTCTCGGTACGTGGACTTGACAGCAGGCACTGATGTAGATATGGATGATGCCATAGAATCAGCAAGAGCTCATCTGGGTAGAAGGACTATTATACTGCCAGTCAGAATGTATTAAGATACTTTCTGCTCTTCTCTACCTTTTTTGAAAGTTTTTTTGGCCCAGAGGCTTTGGAAGCATCTTGGCGGAGTCTGTTGTTGAGAACTCCTTGCCTTCTTTTGAGTCTTTTGCTTGGGGGTAGAGGGAGACTAAGGTAGATTCCAAATCCCAAGTAAGCAAAGATTTGTGGGAAGTGCCAGCAGGACCGACTTTCTTGATAAGACCCATGTTTTTGAGAGCTTTGGGTACTTCGGCCTGCATAGTAGCAGTGACACACTTGGCCAAAGTGAAGGCATCACCCATCTCTATGTCAAACATGCATGAGTAGTATACAGTAAACATGAAATAACTCCCTCAGTTTTGAGGGTAAAAATACAAGTAAAATATCGAAAATTTTAGAAATGAATTCCACACAAGATGGCATCGAAAACAATAAGAAAAGAAGATATATTGTGATTGACCTCTCAGGGGTGAGGTGCATATATACACCCTACATCATCATCCTATATTCTATCAGAAACAGAGGATTGACCTCCCATCTAGTGACCTCAAATTGGCCTTGTTTAGGACTATGAGAATGTATAAGTTGTTTATGATCAACCATAACTTGTCATAGACTTCTTTTACAATGTTTATCATTACAGGAAAGTAATTCTCAACCAGAAATTGAGAACCCACCCATTCCAATTCAGCCTCTTTGAGGAGGATAGTATTATCAAGTTGACCAGCCCTGAACTGATTAAACTGCTCAGATGTTTGCCCCTTTAGCAGTGGTTGGGTAGCCTCAAACTCTGTAGAGAGCCAAAAGCATGGATTATTGATTCCTAGCAGTTGCTGAGATGAAGAACCAGTGGCCTAATGATGTCTAAGCTTTAAGGAAGAAACTTGGTCATTGACATGCTTAACTAACAGACTAGCCAAGACCTGAAGGGGCTGTTTTAAGGCACCCTTGTAAGGATGAGGTATGACCTCCTTGTAAGAGGTGGTAATAGAGAATGCTGCCATCCTGTGGGTTATATCCTCAAGATGAGCAATGACATGATGGCCTACCTATAATAGAGGAGACATTTTTACAATAGATGGGACATTTGTAAAGATATCTAAGCAGATGCTCTATTGAAAGGAAATGAACTGGCAAAGGTGGATCCAAAGATTAAAATAGGGACTATGTATATAATGCTACCATACCTGGAAAAGGGGGATCAAAAGAGAAAACTTTAAGGAACCCCTTTGCCTCCCTAACTATGACTATATACAGTAGGGGACAAAACCATTCAAGTGTTTTGAACATTTGTGTTGTACTGTAAACAACAGGAGGATTACATAATCAAAAAATATAAAGTAATTAGTGGAGATAGCCCTGCTTCTGAACTTGTGGTCACAATCAAGATGATTATGTAACTCTCAATATTAATTGAGATATTAATTATTTAAAAAAATGAAGCATTTGAATGGTTTTGTCCCTCACAGTTATTAATGCAATAAATTGTATATACAGGGCTGGAAATCACATGACAAGTCACGTGACATTGTGTGAACCTTTTTTATAGTTTGTTTCTGTCCAAACAAAGCCAAACATCCCTTGTTCAGAACCATGAAGCCTCTCTCTGGTGCTAAAGTTAACTCTATCATCCAATTGCTCAAAACTGGTCATTCTAGCCACTACATCTCCTCTTACCTGTAGGACTATGAGCAACTTGAGCAGTAGTTTAGAGAGTTTATTTGTCAATCTAAGAGATTTAAATCCTCAGTGTTGTCAACCACTGAGTATTTATTTAGAAAAATACCTAAGAGATTTAACTACAGAGTAAATAATGGAAAAATCAGTCGTAAATTTACATCTATTAATACAGTTGGCTCACCTCCTCAGTGTTGTCAACCACTGAGGAGGAAGGCATACACAGGTGTTGTTTCACCCACATATAAGCCTGAGTTGGCCCCTATACCACCTCTTTGGTATGGAGCCAACCTACCAGTCCCTTCCCAGGGAGCCGGCCACGCATGTTGTGTAGTACTTGTGTAAGTACGCATAAGTAGTATATAAAAATATAGAATATCTTCCTCAATATTGAGGATAAAAATACACAATAAATTTTTAAAAATTTAGAATCAAATTACACATAAGATGCAACTGAAATCAATAGAAAAAGGAAATATATTGAGATTGGTCTCTCAGGGGTGAAATGCATATATGCACCCTACTCAATATATGCTGAGTTTTTCGGTGAGAATCTTCACTCTGGGTCCTGGTAGACCCTTTGTGAGGATGTCTACAACCATTTGATCTGTTGGGAGATATTCGATTTGTATCTTCTTCCCCTCAATTGTGTCTCGGATGAAGTAGAGTTGAATATCAAAGTGTTTTGTCCTTGAATGTTGCTGATTACCGTAGGCTATTGTAATAGCTGATTAGTTGTCAGCATAAATTTTTATAGGATGTTTTATTGGCTGGAAAACTTCAGTAATGAAATTCTTTAGCCATATTGCCTCTTTAGTGGCATGAGTTAATGCAATGAACTCAGCCTCGGTAGACGAGAGGGCAACTATTGTCTGTTTCTGACAGCTCCATGAGATGCTTCCTGAGTCTATCTGGAAGATATAGGCCGAGATAGAGTGCCTGTGATCTTGTGAGGCCCAGTTGGCATCAGAGTATCCTACTATGCCATCCTGATTCCCCCCTAAGATCAGCTTTTTCTTTTTCATCCCCTTCAAATATTTAAATACTTGTTTAACTGCATTCTAGTGAGCAATCCCTGGATTTTCTAGGAACTGGAGATAATAATGATAGTGCAAATGATATCTCTTGTTGGGTAGCTACTGCTGCCCCCATGAGTGAACCAATTGCCTGCCAGTATGGAATCTTCTCCATGTTTTTCTTTTCCACATCACTATTCGGACATTGCTGTTTTGATAGTTTGCATATAGGATCAATAGGAGTTGTACGCATCTTTGCGTCTTGTAGGTTAAATCCATTGAGTATCTTATCAATGTATGCTTCTTGGGAGAAGCTAATCGTACTGGCCGATCTGTCCCATTCAATCTTCAGATTGAGAAGCCAGTGGATTTCTCCTAGATCTTTCATCTTAAAGATATCTTCAAGATCTTCTTTGATTCCCTGCAAAATAATATCATCTGTAGCTGTTATAGTAAGATTGTCTATGGAGGCTCCAATGCTCATGTAGTCTTTCAGCCCATGTCTATAGAATACAGCAGTGTCCGAGGCTGATTTTGTAAATCCAATAGAATACAGGGCATTCGATAGACACTTATACCATTCTCTTCCCGATTGTTTAAGCCCATATATGCATTTATTCAGCAACAATACATTGTCATGTTGTTCTTCAAAATAACCCAGCGGCTTGCACATATATATAGGTTCTTCAAGGAGTGCATTTATATATGCTACATCCACATCCATTTGATGTATCAGCCAATTATTTCTAGCTGCGGTAGTGCATATAGTGCGTAGTGATGCTATATGTATGACTGGTGCATATGTCTTGTTGTAATCAACTCCAAAGGTTTGTGTAAAACCTTGAGCAATGAGTCTTTACTTTGCATGAACTATATCACCCTTCTGATTTCATTTCATGATGTGAGTCCATTTGCTACCAATGATATTCACACCCAGTGGCAGTTTTGTAAGCTCCCAGGTGCCTTTGTTGATTTGTGATCAGATCTCTGTATCCATGGCTGTTTTCCATGTATAATTATTAAGGGCATCTTTAGTCATCGTAGGTAGCTGCAAATCATATGCATAATTGTTTTGTTCAGCACTTAAGGGTTCGGCACTTATTGCTAGGTAGTCACATGTATTCCCCCCACTCTCTTCAGTATTTAATTCTGAATTACATGTGATATCATCGAGTACATTATCCAAAATGTCTTCATAGGCAAGGGTGGTTAAATTAGTATGTGCGGCTTCTCCAGCATGAGATCTATTGCCCGAGCTGATCTTTGAAGCTTTTTCTTGCAATAAACGAATTCTCTCACTTCTTCTAAGTGGAGGAGCTTTTTTATATCTACTTGTGTCTGTTTGACTTGGCTGTATATTTTCTAGATACATCTCTGGTGTGTGCTCAATTATTTCTTCAATACGGCTCTCACCTGGCTGCTGATCACATGATGATACCGGCACTTGGATAGGTGCCGGTTCAGGTGGTATTGGCTGATATTGTAGGGCTGTTGGTGTGGAAATTAAGTGGTTATCAGTAGATATAATATGAGCTATTGAAGGTGCCTTTTCCCCCTCAAATATAATATTCCACTCAACAGATATCTGCTGACTATCTGGCCAATATATGCAGTGGCTGTCGCTTTGTGCAGAATGGCTGATCCACTTAGCTTTCTTGGCTCTAGGTAATAGCTTGTTGTCTTGTTTGATTTTCACATAGATGTCTATCCCCCATTCATGAGCATCTTGTAAGTTCAGTTTTTGATGGTGTACCATCTCATAGGGTGTCTTGTTGTTAAGTCCGCGTGTCAGGTGCTCAGCTAGTACTTCCGAAGGGGTTATCCGGGTTAGCGCAAAGGTCCGTAACGGGGCCGAGGACCGAGACGGAAGTCGGACAGACTACGGACGGGGACGGAGACGCCGGGAACTTAGGGTAGGTCACGGAATAGTTCAATCCGGTCACTGAGGTGTTCGAGGTCGAAGGGACTTGGCTTCAACTTATGTGTTGCACCCTCCTCGATCGTCTGTCCCTAATTTCGGAAAAGGAGGCAGAGTTTACCGGAAATGAATCGGAAACTGGTGGGAGACTAAATCGATATTCGTACTGGCGAACAGTCCAGTCGTCTGTCAGACTATATACATGTGGCTTATCCTTGTACTATTTTTGCCGGTCATAAAACAAGAAGAAAGGGAGTACAAGGGGTCAATAGTAAGGAAGAACAAGGGGGTAAGGTACGCGATAAACTAGCGTGTCGGTTATTAAGATGCGGAAATAGGTTGCAGGAATCGGGATCGGATTAGTGGTGGTTTGGACGGATGTTACGGGAACGGGAACGGGAACGGGAATGGGTCCGTGCTTCGATGGTCGGGGAGGATTCGGAAACGGGGGTGGGTGATTGTGGGGGTTGGTGTGGGTTTGTTAGAGGCATGGGGCGTAACACTTGTCTGGTAGAGCTTGTGTATGCATGCAATTTTTAAGGTAATTAGCATGCTGAATGGCATATCCCCATAGAAACTTAGGAAGATTTGGATCTAGTAGCATAGCACGAGTCTTTTTGACTAATGTGCAGTTTAGGCACTTGGCCACTCCATTCTGCTCAGGAGTGTCATGTTCCATGTACCAGTGTCGAGTGCCTTGTTTTTCTAGATAGTTATTGAATTCAGCACTTATATATTTTCCCCCTCGATCTGATAGGAGTGTTTTGATGCATGAATTCCTCTGCTGAAGCATCATTACCTCATACAATTTATATTTGTCAAAAACTTGATCTTTGGTGCTCATAAGATAGAGCACTGATTCCCTTGAGTGATCATCCATGAACGAGACATAATAAGATTTTTTGTCAATAGTGATGTGTCTCGCTGGTCCCCATATATCAGAATATATTTTATCACCAACTTTCTCCAAGCACTCACTTGATTCTAATTTTAGCTATAATACATGCATCACAGGTGAATTTATCTCTAGCTGGTGAAAGCTCTAGGCCATAAACCATGCCACAATCCATCAGGTGCTTAAGGGATTTGTAAGATATATGCCCAGGTTTGTGGTGTGTCTCAATGGTGGTTAAACATAGCTGTGTGGAATGTTGGGTTGACTGATTGTCCAATCTGTATAGGCTGTGTAGTTTAGGTGGCTATAATAAAATATGGCTGGATGAATTTTTTATAGTATATTTCTGAGATTCAAACTCTGTCTG
Source organism: Chroogomphus rutilus (assembly GCA_003314275.1). Lineage (NCBI taxonomy): Eukaryota > Fungi > Basidiomycota > Agaricomycetes > Boletales > Gomphidiaceae > Chroogomphus > Chroogomphus rutilus. The sequence continues at coordinate 13,331 of QLPI01001880.1, read as the reverse complement.
GTTCCCAGAACCGTCACATCGGCCTATGGAAATAAGGGTGAAGGCAATTTTTGGAGCATATAATGTACCTTTCAATGTCAATGAGACTGCTTTCCCTCTTACTCTAGTAATTATCTTGAGTTGTCTGGTGCCATATTATATTGAGATTTTAGGATCCGGATAATATTGGCCAGGTCCAGTGGCTTTCCAACTTCTTCAAGAGATGTCATGAGGGCATTCATGACTGATTTGTAGGAGGGTGGCAGTGAGGCTGATAATATATCAAGGAACTCTCCATCAGAAATCTTGGCTCCCATATCATTGAGTCTTGCAAAGAGATCTTGAGCCCTGTCAAGGTGCTCCCTGAGATCATCATCCTCCAAGCTTTTCATGTTCTGGAGTTGTCTCTGGATGCTGGTGACAACCATCTTTGCTTTCTTTATCAATTCAGTTACCAGAGTGTCCCAGATGTCCTTCACATTCTTCTTCTTCTCTAGCAGTAAAGCTAGTGACTCTGACATAGATGCCAGTATTTAAGTCTTGACAAGCCCTTCTCTGGCCAGATACTTTTCTAGTCTCTCCTCAATCTTTTCTAACTTGGCCTCCTCATCATCAGTGAGGATGTGTGCCTTGGGATAAGTAGGAGGGTTGGGTGGTCGGTTGGCTTTACCTTCAATATGTTTCAATAAATTTTTAGACTCAAAATAACTCATGAGTTGAGCTCTCTACAGAGACCAATTAGATCCATCTGTAGCTAGCCTTCCCATGGTCAAGGAAATTTTCTCTGTTGGCTCCATGGGGCCCATAGGTGTTGTTTCACCCACATATAAGCCTGAGTTGGCCCCTATACCACCTCTTTGGTATGGAGCCAACCTACCAGTCCCTTCCCAGGGAGCCAGCCATGCATGTTGTGTAGTACTTGTATAAGCGCACATAAGTAGTATACAAAAATATAGAATATCTTCCTCAATGTTGAGGATAAAAATACACATCCTATCCCCGTTTACATTCCTCCATTCTATTTTTGCTCATTGTGGACAATACCCACATGTTCTGCATACCTTATTGTGCCACATTCCTTATTCCACATGTTCCTTTTTAACCTATATACTGTAAGTAGGACATGCATGTACATACTCCCTCATTCTGGGTATCAAATAGGCTTAGGCCCACTACCATCCCTTTCCCCTGTAAAGTCCTCTACTCAGGAAGGCACCTTCAGCACCCCCGAGTATCCCTTCTACTCCAAATTAGTGGATACATGGAAAGTAGGGCACAATGCACGAGTATGTTGAAGCCAAAGCCACTACTTTTGGCCTGCAGGACTTGGCCGCTCCTCACCCACATCTTTGGCACTACTTAAGGCTTGACAGCTGTGGTGAAGAAGAAAAGGCACTTTCTCAGTGCAAGGCACAGACAGCTGAGGTTGGCCTTTGCTTTGAAGCACAGAGAGTGGGCTGTAGAGGACTGGAAGAGGGTCATTATGTCAGATGAGACCAAAATCAACAGGTTTGGGTCAGAGGGGAGGCAGTGGGTCTAGAAACAGAAGGGAGAGAGGTTGATTGAGAGAGAGGTTCAGGGGAAAGTCAAGTTTGGAGGGGGAAACATTATGGTATGGGGGTGTATGGGCTGGAATGGTGTTGGCCAGCTTGCAGAGATTGAGGGGAAGATAGATGCTGATCAGTTTGTGTCCATTTTAGAGGACCACCTGCTGCCCAGCCTAGAGGAAAGTGGAATTCCTGATGACCAGGTAATTTTTCAACAGGAAGATGACCCAAAGCACAAGTCAAAGAAGGCCAAGAACTGGATGTAAAGCAACAATATCACTCTCCTTGACTGGCCTGTACAGTCTCCAGACCTGAATCCTATTGAGAACCTCTGGCATTATGTAAAAAAAACAGGCTTAAGGAGTATCCAACACCACTCAAGGGAGTTTGGGAAATTTGAGAGAGAGTAGAGGAGGTATGGAATAACATACCACCAGAGGTGTATCAGAATTTGATAGAGAGTATGCCTAGAAGACTTGAGGCAGTAATTGAGGCTAAGGGAGGCAATACTAAGTGCTGGAATTGCAACTTACTATTTCTCTGATACCCTCTCACAAAACTAAGTCAATAGGCCCTTGATTTGAATTGCCCATATCTTCATGACCCCTGATAGGGATTACATAAATTTTTAATGGTTGCATTTTTTTCATATATGTTTTACATTCAAAGCTATTCAATGAATAATCCAAAAGCACCAAACATTAACTCAGTGTTGTGAGTCACTGTATGTACTACAGCCATAGCACTCTGTTGATCTTGGGTATAGTACTCCATTTCCTTCAGATGCAGAACCAGAGTGCTGGCAATGCTGATGATTGCCAAAGGTATTGATGATAACTTTGGGTGATGGCTGTCAATGGTAACCACTGGTTACATCACCAGCTTGGTATAAATCTCAGGTGTAGCATTTGGGCATGGGTTGACTGGATTTCAGTCTATATGTTCAGTCCTTGCTTGGTAGGTACTCACCTGTTGTGTCAAGTACACGTACCAAGTACCCGTTAACTGGGCAATACCACCCGACCAACCGACTAACCCTTACCCACACACCAGTGACAAGTCTTCCATCACTGGTTCATGGCCCCAGCTTGGTACATTTGGTACATTTGGTACATCATATGGTCTACCACTCTCGTCCCACATCCTCCATCCATCACCATTCCCTCATTACCCATCCCTTCTCTTATCCATTTCCCTTAGGAACAATTGTTATTCATTTATTATTCGGTCATGGCCCTATTGTTTTATCTTTGGCCGTTTTTTTTCCATTGTTCTATTCTCATCCACTCTCTCATTATTCTATTTTCTGCCATATTTCATTATTCTATTCTCCCCTACATTTCCTATTCTATTCTTGATCACTGTGGACAATACCTCCACATGATTCTTCATACCTTATTGTTCTCCATTCCTTATGCCACCCTGTTCCACATCTTGCTTCTTAACCTATATAAGTAGTGGATGTATGTAGATAGCTCCTCACTGTGAATATCAACTCGGTTTGCATCCCCTTGTCCGCCTTTCTCCTGTCTAAAGTCCTTCACTTGGGCCAACACTCTCGGCATCTTCATGGGTCTCTCTTCTGTCCAAATCAGTGGCACACATGGAACAGCAGGGCATAACGTATGAGCATGTTGAAGCCTAGCCACCTCAAATGGTCTGCAGGACTTGACTGACTCCTCAGCTTTACTGAGTTATAACATGTTGCCTTTTTAGTGGGGTTCTCCTGACAATATCCCCCCTCTAGAATGTAGTATCCCTGATGCATGAATCCTGACAGATTGACCAGGTGTGCAAGATTTGAATGTGGTGGCCATGATGGAGTGAATATAATAAGGGGCACCAGGGTGTAGGCAATGGAGGTCAGAAATGAGGTCTAGATCTTGGACATCACTCTTGTTTTCCTAAGATTTTTTTTCATAACCTTTCTATTTGATGAGGAATTGCAATTGATTCACTCTAATCTGACTGTTGAGTACTTGTTCCACCTTGATATGTTCCTCATGAACTAATGGTGACAGAGGTGCTTAGAATCTACCTGTAATAGGGTTGGGTGGTGTAGGGGTCAGCTTGATAACTAAGACAATAGGATGAAGGCACCTTAAGCTCTTCAGAATGTTATTTTACATAATGTTGTGGATGCTTTGGTTATATAGGTGCCTTCATGTAACTATGAGGCTTGTCTTAGCAACCACATCCTCTATCTGTGTCTGTATCTGTGTCTGTGTCTGTGTCTGTGTCTGTGTCTGTGTCTGTGTCTGTGTCTGTGTCTGTGTCTGTGTCTGTGTCTGTGTCTGTGTTTTCCCTCTCTCTTTCTTCCATCACTTCTTTACTCTACTGCACTCAACACAGAAATTGAAGGCAATATGCTTGAGATCTGACTTGTACTTCTACAAGGGAGGGACCAAGCTATATGTGTGCCAGTTTTTTTGATGGAGAGTTGGTGTGGATGTCACTCATGTTGAAATTACACTTTGTCAAGCTTCAGGTACTGATGGACTTTGGGACTGCCGAAAGGTTGGGCAGACAATGGCCAAGTCCTGCGGGCCAAGAGTAGTGGTGTTGGCTTCAACGTACTTGTGTGTTGTGCCCTACTTGCCATGCATGCCACTGATTTTCTACAGACAGATACTCGGGAGGATGCTGATGATGCCAGCCTGAGTCGAGGACTTAACAGAGGGGAAGAAGGTAGAAGGGCCTAAGCCTAGTCGAGACCCAGAATGAGGAAGTATGTACATGCATGTCCTACTTATATAGATTTAAGGAGTGACATGTGGAATAAGGAATGTGAGACAACATAGTATGAAGAGCATGTGGTTATTGTCTACAATGAGTAAATTTAGACTGAATGAATGGAAATGGGGATAGAACAATAAAAGATAGAATAATAGGAAAGTGGCCAAGGGTAGGACAATAGGAAGTGACTGACTATAAAACAATGGGGCCAAAACCGAAGATAATACAAGGACAGGATGTTCCAAAGTGAAGCGGGTCGATGGATAAGGAATGGGTGAGGTAGGTAGAATGAAGAAGAGGAGACAATGGATGGGGATGGGAAGACAGAGGGTGTATGTGCCAAGCCAAGACTGGCTTATCAAGCAACTTGTATGCGGCTTGTACTTGTGCATGCATGTAGTCCGACCCTACTTGGTTGGCACTGCCAAATTACCGGACACTCGGTACGTATACTTGACACACTTAAGCATCCTTATTTGTCTTATTTCATTTACTAATGAGTCGAGCTGAGTTTTCAAGATACAGACACATTACATGTATATGAGTCAAGCCATGATGTCTAACTGAGTCAAGTTGAGGCTGTTAGGGATTAGGGGATGATCCCTTGAAGTCTGGACACTTCTCAACCGGTTCAATGTGTAGGAATCCCAACCTCTCCTCCAAGGAAAAATCCAACTTAAAATCAGTCTTATCTGGACTACCAAAAAAATATTATAATGTTTGGCTGGCCATTTAAGAGTGAATTACCTCCAAGTAATTAACTCTTAAATCATCAAGCTCTTCAAGGCCAAGGAAAAGCTCCAAAAAACACTTATAATTTTCGCTTATTTTCTACTTGGACCCACAAGGATCCACAGCCAGGCGCCAAACAATCACACATGGAAAATGGTGCCAAACTGCTGGTTCAAGCTCTCAAGACTCACTTGTACAACAAATTCCTGGGTTTATGTGATAATTATTACACACAAGGTCAGCCCAGAAGCACGACTCACATACTATTAATATTTCGTGACTTGACCAGTCACGAGACTACCAGTCATGGGAATATGACTCGTTAGTGACTCATTTAGTGACTCATAGGGTGACTCATAACTTCTACAGGCTTCCAGGACTTTCCATTCCATTCCACACCCTTCCACTAATTTCAGGAAAGTCTTGCCTTATCGGGGAGTTACATAATCAGCTTAGAATTAGTATATATAGAGACTAGTTCTGTAGTGTAAAAGCAATCAATCTTACTCTTATCTTTAATCCACCGGATTATCTAGTGCAGCAAGCACTCTTATATAAGTCGGTCCAAAGACCAACTTAGGTACATTGGTCCGAAGACCAGTTGCCACCCTTTCCGTCAAGATGTCTGAAGACCAATTGGCAAAACCGAGGTTCATTCCGAAGAGTGAAGCTCACCCTTCTACCGAAGTGGAAGGTTCTCAGCTATAACAGAAAAGGTACGCAAAAACATAGTAAAAGAACTAAACCCAGATTATACAGAACATCAAGTGGAAATAATCCTAGGCTAGGGTAGAACTAATAGTTTACGCTCATAAACTATTATTCCTACACGTAATTGACAAGTTACCTGCCAAGGCCCCCTCTAAACAATTCTTTTTGGACAACAACCCGGACTGGCATTCACTTGCTATTGTCTTGTCAGAGAACTTGACCAGGCTTTTATCACACCAAAGTTTTGTCACGCTTCTCGGGTTAAATCATCAACGGTTCCAAAACAGAGGCACAAACACATATGCACTGTCCTACCACATTGAGCCAAGAAATCACCACTCCAGCCATCTAACAGCTACATCAAGTTGAGACTGCATCCAGACTATCTATCATATATGGACTGGATGCCATACTAGTTTCTTTTTTCCACATCCCCAATAATTAATCATTTCTCATAATTTAATCATGATAAATATTTCTCCCACTTTTCATTGTCATTTTACTCCTATGTATTCTTGTATAAATAAGTAGTAAAATGTCCAGAAATAATAACGAGTTTCACAAGTTTCACAGTTGGTCTATTCTTTAACATTCCTTGCACACAATCTTTAAGTTCAACGGGCTTCGTCTTTATTACTTTTAATTTTTAATTCTAACACCTCATGTCAAGGTAAGCCTTCTCACCAAGTACAAACCTTGGTGCTAGCTAGCATCAGTGATTATAGTAAGTTGTGATGTCTTCATTGCCTTTTCTAGGGCCACCTTGGCTTCAAATAGGGCACTCTATATTTGTTCCTTAAACTCATTAACAGCTTCGAGGTGTGATGGGGGTTGGTGTAGTTTGAAGCCTATACATGGGTGATCAATGGTGTCAAGGATGAATGATATTTCTTGGGTTGATGTGTGGATGTGTTTATTGTACTAGAACTTGGCTAGAGGTAAGAGATTATCTGTGAAAGGCAACAAATTCCCACAGTGATGTGCTCTTCCAACTGGGCCAAAAGGCCACTATGCCAGGTTATCTGGCATTAGTCTGTGGGCACTATTTAAACAGCAACTTGTTACATGTATTCACCAACCATTGCAATAGTATGTAACATTGTCCCAATAATTCTGCTTTGATTGCCAAAGAGGCAAACATACTGTTCCTGCTCCTGGTTGACTCACTCTATATGCCTGTCTGTTTATGAGTGGTAGTGGCAGAGTTCTCAGGTAAAATATTGGACAAATTGGATTCCTTGGTCTAAGACCACCCTCAGTAACCTATACAGTTTCCATACATGGTACAGGCAGAGTTGTGCTGTCCCAGTTGTGGTGCTTATGGTTTAGGTCACAATGAAGTGTGCCTGCTTAGATACTGAGTCAACTATATTCATTACAGCATCTTATTCATGTGCATTGGGAAGCTCTACTATGAAGTCTATGCTTATTGTTTCCTAGCATATTTCTATAATCAGGACTGAGTAGAGCTCACTGATGGGGTACTGCCTTTGGGCTTTCATTTGGGGGAACAGGTCACATGTCTTAGTATACTTGTTAATATATTGAGAGATATGTGTTCTTTAAAATGAGCTCCAGGGTCTTCCAATAGCCTGGGTGACTTGTGATCTTAGAGTTGTAATGTTAGACTACAATCTGCTACCTAAGGACTCATATATGAGGAACCTACACTTTGCCTCAGAATGTCAATAGCCTATCAGTCTTGGTCCATTCTGCTGAGACAAGGGATTTCCCTCTCATCTTGTGTAGCTGTTAAATTGCCTCTACCACCTCATCTTCTAAGACCACTTCACTGAACATGTTCTTCAAATCCCAGATGACCACATGTTGTTCTCCTTCTAGCACAAGCCCTTCCAAGGCTTAAATGGTGAAAACTCAGGGTGGGGTAGGACTAAGTTGCTGTCATCATTTGTACCCAAACCATGGTCCAATGAGCATGGTAAGGTATACAATTTCCCCATTATAACAACCTTTGATTTTTCCCTAAGTGTTGGAACTAGTTGCTGTATCATTCTCATACATGCATCACACACATATCATATCCACATCACATGTATGCAGCACTCAGTTCACATGCATGTCATCATTGACATGCTAGTACTAACATGTGTCTGGGAAGGGACATGTACAGGCAGACTTTGTATATAATGAAATGTGTATTAAAATAATAAAATACAATTAATTTCCCAAATAACATTTCCCAAATAACATTTCCCTTCTTTTTCCTTTGTCCTCCTCTAAAGCCAAGTAAAATATATAATTCAACTGTTTCAAGACCAAGTTTCTTTTTTGGCCATGAGTGCTATAGATCAAAGTCGAAGGGCAAGAGGTATAGTGACCAGTGAGCTTGACACCTGTTCAATCTTTTTGACAGCTGGAAGTACTCCACATTCTTGTAATTGGTTCAAATTTTGATATGATTCTTCACACCTTTGAGGAAATGTCTCCATTTTTCTAAGGCTTAGATGATTGCAAGTATCTCTTTATCATGGATTTTATAATTCCTCTCTACTGGTGGAAGGCTTGGCCTCAGGATTTACTTCAATTCTGGTAATAGTTACTAGACTCATGAAATAAACCATTTTCATTCCTATGGTTGACATAATTACTTTGGCCAAACTGGCCAAACTGTTTATGCATTATGTCTTTTCAAAACATGGTATACCAAGTCACATAACATCTGACCATGGAAGCAAATTCATTTCTCACTTCTTCAGGTTACTCAGTAAATAGGACATGTACCTACACTTCACCTTGGGTTATCATCCTAAAGCCAACAGCCAGACTGAATGTGTAAAGCAAACCCTGGAACAATACATTTGAGTCTATTGCAACTATCATCAGGTGTTTTGAAACCTGGACAAGACCTTGGTGTTAAAGATATAACACTTCAGTCAAGCACTGTGTGTACTGAAGTGAGATGAAGAAGAGTTTCAACCCTGCTGCAGTGCAACTCTGGAAATAATTTAATATTTGTTCCTTGGTCACAAACTGTGTAATAACTCTAGCAAGCTAATCTGATGAGTAAGTGATGCAATTTTTTTAGCAGCAATGAATGAGACAATCAAAGTCTGAGGTTCAGGACACTTAGGGGTCCAGAGATATTCCAATGAAAGGGAATGTGCTTAGAGGATAGAGGAAGTAAGTGGACTAAACAGATTACCCAGTCAATGCACTCTAAAATGAAGGTGAGGCCAAGAAAGAAATTACAGTAAAGTACTCACTGCAGACAAAAGAGTCTTTAATCAGGACAATCAACTGATTAGAAACCCTCAGGGGTAGAGATGCAATTGAACTGGACAATCAACAGAATAATGTCACTCTGTAGAATCAGTTTTACTAAGCAGGACAATCAACTACTTATGCTGAATCTAATACTAATACTGGACAATCAACAGGATTAATATTATGTAAACCTAGGAGCTGGACTATCAACAGCTGACTAAGAGTACTGAGTCACAATGTCACACTGGCAAGTGTAAGGAGATAAGATAAATTGATTGCTTTAAAGGGGGCAAGAAGGCCTCCTTTTATATTAATATACAGGCTGATTAGTAAGCTAACTATCTCCTGGCTAATCTAAATAATAAGAAAAGCCTTCCAGAACCTGGTGGCACTTTACAGAAAGTGATGGAAGGTGCTGGAAGCTTGTAGAAGTTCCTGAATCTATTTCTAACTATTTCCCTTATTTAGCAATAAAAAGGGTAATTTAGAACAGATTTAGGCATGTGATTAAGGGCAGAGACAGTGCAGGGTGTCAATCCCACAATACCAAGCCCCAGTTCACTCAGTAGTACTAACCAAATGACCCTTACCATTAATCCCACACACTGGTGACAAGCCATTCCTCACTAGTATGTTGTCTTAGCTTGGTACATTCGGTTCATCATTTGGTTCACCTTCCCCATCCCATCCCTTCTATTACTTATTATTCTTTCATTCCCCATCCTTCACTTTACCCGCTTCCCCTCAGGACATTCACTATTGATTTATCATTTGGTCACAGCCCTATTGTTTTATATTCGGCCACCTTCTATTGTTCTATTTTCACTTGCACTCCTACTTGTTTATTGTCAGACATATCTCATTCTTTTATTCTCATTCATATCTTATTGTTCTATTCTAGATTGCTGTGGACAATACTCCCATATGGTCTCCATACCTTATTTTTTGCTCCATGTCTCATGCCACCCTTATTCTACATTCTGCCTCTGAACCTATATAAGTAGTGAATTCATGTACATAGTTCCTCAGTCTGAGTATCAACTAGGTTTTATGCCTTCCTGCTCTCCCTCCTGCTTTTTAGAGTCCTTTACTTGGGCCGACACTCTTGGCACTCTCTCAAGTATCTCATCTGTCCCAAATAAGTGGCATGTATGGAAAGTAGGGCACAACGCACGAGTACGTTGAAGCCAAGCTACTATGACCAGCCTGCAGGACTTGGCTGGTTCCCGCCCATACCTTTGGCACTACCGAGGCCTGACACAGGGACAATATAGTGTCTCACTATAATATTTGTATGAGACAGGGGTGTCTCAGGCTGTCAAGTACCATACCGAGACACGTCTATTCGGCACTGCCGACCGAGCAATCATCCTATATCCACGACCAAGTACCCACATTGCATGCACGACACTTGGTACACTGGTTTCGGTTTGGCACGTCCACCATCCACACTCCCTGTCCCCACCCCTCGACCCTTTTCACCTCGGGACTTCCTGTCCTTGTACTATCCTCGGTTACGAGCCTTGTCTCATAGTCTGGCACCTCCTTAGTGATTGGCACGGGTATTGGAAACCTGCATGGGTAACGGGTACAGGTAGCGCGGGTAAGGGTCAGGGTCAGGATTTCCAACCTGGCCCAAACCCATACCCGCAGGCGGGTATGCTTATATAACCGAGGTTCAGCGCTAACCTCACTTATATTTACTTATGTAAGCGAGGTTAGTGCTGAACCTCAGTTATATAGGTGCATTTAGCGCTGAATTTTGATGTCCAAATGATGTAGCCAGCACAGATTCTCACTGAGAATCATGAAAACTTGATTCCGCAACCTGACCACGGTTTCATGCGGGCTCTAGAAACCCAACTCACTGAAAATAGGGCTCTTCTAGCCCCAGGTTGCTAGTTCATACTCCAGGCGTTGCTGGAACTCTGCCGAACATGCGAGGTTTTCCCTGTCGGTGACTTGAGCACCTGGGAGAACCTTGGGCCGAAACCTATAGGTTTCAATCCATGTGCCGATGCTGCCATATTTCCTAACTACCTATCTCAGATCAACTTTATTTGGAATTGCCCACGTTCTTTCGGAAAGATATTTTTTATATTGGTCGGTCTTGTCTTTGACAATTGAAGAGTCTTCATACTTATATTAACTACCCAGACGTGTTACTTTGGGCTTTTCTCACTTAGTTTTAATTTCATAGGTGTGTATATATTTTCAGTATCCACCAGATGGATGGAAATCAGAACATCAGTGTACACGGTGAGCACATGCTCTTTGTATAAGAAATAAATATACTGACAGCCTATTTTTTAGTTACGCGTATGGCGCATACGCCTCATATGCACCATACGCGTCGTATGCATCGTACGTGCCGTACGCATCGTACGTGTCATACACACCATACGCGTTGTACGCGCCGTACACATCGTATGTGTCGTACATGCCATATGCCCTGTACACATCATATGCCCTGTACGCATCATACGCGTCATACGCGCCGTACGTGTTGTACACGCCATATGCGCCGTATGCGTCATACGCGTCATATGCGCCGTATGCACAGGTTCGTGGGCCACGAGGGGTACCACTTATCCTGCGCGAGAGCAAAGTCATGCATGGCAGCTGCGGGGAGGGATGTAGTAGCTTAGCAGATATTTATGGGCACCATGGTGCCAACTCACTCGCCGAGCCGTCAACCCATGGCTTTCCACCTACATTATTGGGAAACCATCCATTTGTCCTACGAAGAAGTCAATACAACGGTATACCATATGTTGTTGAGATAATTTTTTTACCCTGCTACTGCAACATTCATAATGAGGAAGAAGGCTATCCAGCCATGCATATCAGAAAAGGTGGGAGTGTGAGTATGGAAACAGCTGTCACGACCGTGCATCGTGCTTTGACTTACTCGGCAGTACCGACCAACCGACCCCCATTCACATCACTCCATGGCGTACGGTTTTCTGTTCGGTACACCCGGTTTATCACCCGGTTCATTACCCTCCTCCCCAACCCCTATTCTTTGTCAACCCTACACTCTCTTCCTTTCCCCCTCACTCGTTTACCCACGGGACGTTCACTATTCCCTGCCACTCACTCACGTCCCTATTGTTTTATTCTCGGCCATTCCTCATTGTTCTATTTTCTTTCCCACAATCTCACCGCTTATTCTATTATCTTACCCTCTTATTATTCTATTCTAATCGTTGTGGATTATGCCTCCACATGGTCTTCATACCTTATTCTTTTTTCCATGTCTTATGCCACCCTTATTCCACATTCCTCCCCCCAGCCTATATAAGTAGTTGATACGTGTACATAGTTCCTCAGTCTGAGTATCAACTAGGCTTACGCCTCCTTACTCTCCTCCTTCTGTTCAGAAGTCCTTACTCAGGCCAACATCCTCGGCATTCGCCTGAGTATCCGTTCTCGTTACAAGTTAGTGGCACGCACAGGAGGCAGGGTGCAACGCACGAGTACGTTGAAGCCGAGCCACCCTGACCGGCCTGCAGGACTTGGCCGGTTCCGACAGTACCCTCGGTAGTACCGGGTCCTGACAGTATACTCAGACTGACACTACCTCCTGTGCCCTTACTGCTGAACGATTATGACCCTACAATCCAGATCTACCACCCGCAAAGCGACTAACGCCCCAGACACCGAAGCTGAGGAATCCGTAGAGGTGACTGAGCCAAAAGAGTCGGCAGGTGCTGGAACTGAGGTTAAGCTTAATGCCTCTGCCCTTCTTAATCCTAATTCTTTGGTAATCCCTCTATCTTCTATTCTGATACCGAGTTCCTCGGCAACTCCTCTTCAATGTCTGATCAATTCAGGTTCTACTCACTGCTTCATAGAATCTTCCTATGTTCGGGAAAATAAAATCCCCACCACTTCTGTGGATTCGATTCCCCTTAAACTATTTGATGGCACTACTAATGCGGTTATTACCGAATCTGTAGAACTACCAGTCAAATTCCCAACAGGACAACTACAGTCCATCCATATGTACGTTACGTCACTAGATTCGTCTGTGTCGGTAGTACTCGGTCACAACTGGCTCACCCGCTACAATCCATTGATTGATTGGGTATTGGGCAGTATTACGTTCCGAAAAACCGCTAATGACCCTAGGTGCATCCCGAGGCCGACGGTTCAGCCGGCATCTGCCGCTGCTCCACGGCCTCAACCAGGATCCTCTCCGAAATTAGAAGCCCCGCGAATCGCCCTAGTCAATGCAGCCGCCTTTGTGCAAGCCTGCAAACTAGAAGGTTCGCAGGTTTTCTGTCTGGACCTTTCGGCCATCGACGCCATCTCGGCACGATCGGCCAAGGCCCCATCTGTTCCATCCGTTCCTGTCAAGATTCGGTGATGCCGAGATATTGGTTAAGTCCTGCAAAC
>QLPI01001870.1:1684-25592 GCA_003314275.1 Chroogomphus rutilus | reverse complement strand
GAACCGGAAGGTTAAGCGCCGAGCGCACTTTCCTATTTAGAACTAAAACAACAGTTACTCGTTGTACAACAATTCCGGGATACAGTTGGGTTCTCCATATTATATACTATTATATTACACCACTACAAATTACATTTCACTTGTGGGAGAACTACAATTCACTCAACCGGCGTTTTGGCGCCCAGACCGGTTCCCCGGAACGGCGCCTAGGTGGAGGTGAAACCCAGGACTTAGTCTAGGGTAGATCATCAATAGCACAAGAATTTCTCTAGCGATAAATACAATAAAAATCATAGTAAAATCCAGGGACTCATTATCCTAGTTGTAGTGTCGACTCTCCGATATTCTAGCGCGGGAAACCCCAGAAAAACCTAGTTTACCACTCCAAACAACACAAAGATCTGAGGCCAATAGGTTATGTGGATGCAGATTATAGAGGAGACCTGGACAATTGCCGATCTTGCTCAGGACGTGGATCAACAGCTTGGGGAACTCAATATAAACCCACCATCACTCTCTCCACTGTGGAAGCTGAATACATAGCTCTCACAAGAGGAATGAAACAGATACTATGGATGTACTCAGCTATGGATGAAGTAGGGTATCCTCAGCCACATCCAGTAATCCTTTGGAATGACAATGCAGGTGTAGTCTCATTAACAAAGCATACAAAACATAACACCAGGGTCAAACACATTGACATTCATTATCACTACATTTGTGAACATGTTGAAGATGGCAATATTGACGTTCGACAAGTAGCATCCACTGATAACCCTGCTGACATGTTAACCAGGTAGCCATTCATATTATTTATCCAGTGTATTGAGCCACCCATGAAGCGGCCACAAGTCATGAATGCGTTATAATCACACGCATCAGCACATGTGACAAACGCATCAGTCACCTATCATGCGTCATTGATGGGAACCACACGTGCCTCTAGGAGGGGCATGCGCAGGCATACACAGCATTGAGTAGACGCTACACTTACTATATAACTAGAGTGTCTAGAGTAGTATAAACTTTACTCCCAATAAATTGCAATTAACTTTTACAACAAGTTAAAAACAGAAAGCCTTTTATTTAAAGCTAGAACATAGACTAAACACTAAGACCTCTATTCTCCCTTCATATCTATTTCCCTACCCTAAACTCTAAGATATTAATTATCTAATATATTCACCAAGACGCTCCCTACCCCTCATCCACTCTACCTCATTCACCATCCATTAATTCTACCCCGTCCGTTCCTTATTCCTTGACCTACCCTACCTTGGGACATCCTGTCCTTGTTTTATCCTCGGCCACACCCTATTGGTTTATAGTCGGTCACTCCCTATTGTCCTATCCTTGGCCACATTCCTACTATTTTATTCTTTATTGTTCTATCCCCATTTACATTCCTCCATTCTATTTTTGCTCATTGTGGACAATACCCCCACATGCTCTGCATATGTCAAGACCACAATACCGAGCTCCGGTTCATTCGGTAATACCAACCGACCAACCGACCTTTACCCATATTATCCTCACTATCACGTGGTCTCGGCTCGGTACACCTGGTACATCATCTAGATTACTTCTCCCATCCTATCTATTCCACCCCTCACTATCCTCCCACCCCCTCACCCATTCTCCCCTGAACATGTGATGACCACTCATCATCTTGGTCACAGCCCTATTGTTTTATCTTTGGTCATCCTCTATTGTTCTATTCTCACCCACTCCTTCATTATTTTATTCTCAGCCATATTCCATTATTCTAATCCTGCCTACATCCCTTATTCTATTCTTTATCACTGTGGACAATGCCTCCACATGGTTTTTCATACCTTATTGTTCTCGATTCCTTATGCCACCCTGTTCCACATCTTGCTTCTTAACCTATATAAGTAGTGGGATGTATGTAGATAGTTCCTCACTCAGAATATCAACTTGGTTCACACCCTCTTGTCCTCCCCTTCCCTGTCTAAAGTCCTTCACTCAAGCCGACATCCTCGGCACCTTTGCGAGCCTCTCTCCTGTCTAAATCAGTGGCATGCATGGAAAAGCAGGGTGCAATGCACAAGCATGTTAAAGCCTAGCTATCCTGAAATGGTCTGCAGGACTTGACCAACTCCTCGGCTTTACCGAGTTGTAACAGTATATTCTGAGTGACACTGCTTTCCATGCCACCTCCATTCTTATAATCATGCCCCCACGTACTAGATCAGCAGCCCACATGGAAGACAATCGGCTCATTCTCACAGTAAATCAATGAAGGGAGCGTGAAGCCTCTGGAACCCCACCCCTTCTTATCGGGTATACCTCGCCAACAATAGAACTGTGGCATCTCGCCTCCCCCTTTAAGCAAGAACCATGCATCAAAGAGGTTGTTGACGATGATATTGAATACGAAGATTACGACAACAACGATCAAGAGCCCTATCCAGCAGAGGACAAACCTGGTTCAGCACATTATGACACAGATGCTGAAACCAAGGAACAGCCTCGGCACCACCGACAGGCAAATACACCTGAACCTCCTTGCACTCTGGTAGCTGCACCTCCCTAACCCACGGTTGCACCCCATCAGCCTGTGGTCGCACCTCTGCAACCCATGGCTGTACCCCCTCTATCCGCGGCTGTACCGCTGCAGGCCAGGCAAGCTCCCTGAGCCAGACCAGCCCCACAGGGCAGGCAGGCTCTGCAAGCTGGGCCACCTCCTAGGGCTAGGGCCCCCATAAACCTGGCCAACAATAATGACCTCTTAAATGCCATTCTCAAACTCGGCAGAACTGCCCGGAATCACTGACAAGATGGTCAAGCTGCCAGGATTCAAGAACAAGAACCCTTCGATGGGACCAACCCAAAGAAGTTAAAGGGTTTCATCTTCCTTTGCAGAATGAATTTCTGCACCTGGCCTAATTTGTTCCCCGACGATAGGCAAAAAGTCAATTACATGGTCTCCTACCTGAAAGGAATGGCTCTGGAATGTTTAGAGCCCTACCTGATGGGTAACCCCAATACGGAAACCTGCTAGACCAGCAATTTGGAGCTTTCCATTGATGAGTTACAGATCAACTTCGGCTCTTGGGATGAAAGAGCCGATGCTAAAATGGCCCTCGAAAAGCTAACCATGCATGGGAACAAAAGGCTGAACAGTCTGCGGAGGGCAGTCTCAATATCAACCCACTGTCACTCTCTCTACTATCAAAGCTGAATACATGGCTCTCACAAGAGGAATGAAACAGATACTATGGATATACTCAGCTATGGATGAAGTAGGGTATCCCCAGCCACATCCAGCAATTTTGTTGTCAAAATATGACTGATTTTAAGTGGAATTTTCTTGAAAGGAGAGGTTTGGATTCCACATGCTGATTTGGTTCATAAAATGGCTAGAAATCCTAGGGAGCATTCCCTGATCCCTAACATTGATTTCAGTGGCTTCTGTTAGCTGTTTAATAAGTTCATGTTCACTGCTTTCATCATCATCATCATCAGTGATTTCTGGAACAGATAGAACCTTGATTTCTGGTATTGAGAGAAATAATTGAAGGGTTCTAACAATCCATGAGATATCTAGATGCAATGTAGGATTATAAATTTACATCTGACTTTTTGTCTCTGTCCTTTTTCTTTCCAGAGATGAGTTTCAAGAGGATGCCAGTTTTTCTTTTCTTTTTCAGTCGCCCCTAAGACATATTATATAGGCAAGTTAGGATAATAAAGTAAATTTTGTTACATTGGTTTGTAGGGATTCTTCACTAGGTGAAAACTTAATACATTTTGCTTTGTGAGTTCTTTTAGTGAGAATTTTTTGTATTGTGTTGGTTACTTTAGCCTTTTTTTTGAGGAATATGCCCTAACCATATGGGATTACCACTGTCATCCATGGATAAAATGTGGTATGACCATGTTATAGATGTTGAGAATTGTATGTTGTAATTCAGCCTGTCATATTTATGGTCAGGAAGAGCTTTGTGAAACAAACATGTCATGAGCATCTTATCTTCTTTCTAAGAAACTGAGATGTGAGTACTGACAGTAAATTTATGTTAGCATTTATTGAGTAGAAATGTAGACTCTTGTCAATTAGATAGTGACTATTTATCAACATCTTCTTTCCTAGAAGCTGAGACACTCTTGTCAATTAGTTCCAGTTGTGCTCACTATAAAAATAGATAGATTGTTGTCTTTGAAAAATGATAGCTTTTGGTTCTTTACAGCTCTCATATAATAAAATAAAAACACTATTTTGAACTTATATATGATTACTATATCAATACTTTCTGAGCCATGGGGTGGGCCCAGGGTGTAGGTGCTCTCAGCTTGACCTACACCCAAACCCAAGGACACCCAAATCCATGACCCATATGGGTTTGCATGACCCATGCTATTCCCTAACTACCACATCACTAAAGCCATGATATTCTCACAGTTCTTCACAAGTGAGTATTTCTGATCTGTGGACTTCATAGAGGCCTTACCTATGAAGAGCTCAATTATATCATCCCTGGTGGTACCCACCATGGTTGCAGCACCCTCTCTGTAGATCAGACACATAGAACACTATTGCAGACAGTCATCACCAGCTTTCATAGCTAGAGAATAGCATGGGTTAGGCCAACCCACACAGGTCACCAGGTCAGGTGCCTTTGGGTTTGGGTGTGGGTCAAGCCAAGAGCATCTGCAACCTGGCCTAACCCAGCACATCAACTATGTACATGTGCATGTGCACACATATGACATGCAACTGGGGACTTGCTCCTATTGTATGACATGAATGTACCATATGTACACACATACAATGCATTTTTGTCAGCACATGTGGGTAAAGTGTACTCATTTTGACAGGTTGTCAAGCTTTGGGTACTGACGGACTTCGGTACTGCCGAGGGTTGTTGGGCGGACAATGGCCAAGTCCTGCAGGCCAAGAGTAGTGGCATTGGCTTCAACGTACTCCTGCGTTGCACCCTACTTGCTGTGCATGCCACCGATTTGCAACAGACAGATACTCGGGAGGATGCTGGTAATGCCAACCCAAGTCGAGGACTTTAACAGAGGGGAAGAAGGTAGAAGGGCCTAAGCCTAGTCGATACCCAGAATAAGGAGATATGTACATGCATGTCCTACTTATATAGGTTAAGAAGCGACATGTGGAATAAGGAATGTGAGACAACAAGGTATGCAGAGCATGTGGTTATTGTCCACAACGAGTAAAATTAGAATGAAGGAATGCAAACGGGCATAGAACAATAAAGGATAGGATAATAGAAATGTGGCCAAGGATAGGACAATAGGGAGTGGCCGAGTATAAAACAATGGAGTCGTGACCGAGGATAATACAAGGACAGGAAGTCCCGAGGTGAGACAGACTGAAGGGTGAGGACAAGGAGTGTGGATGGTGGATGTACCGAGCGGAGACCAGTGTACCAAGTGTTACGCATGCGGCGTGGGCACTTGGTCGTGGATATAGGATGGTTGCTCGGTCAGCACTGCCGAGTGGACGGTTCTTGGTACATGTACTTGACACATGTACATGTACAGTAAGTTTGTGTCAGCACATGCATATACAATGCATTTGTTGTTGGAATATTTAGTATGTCATTTTTCTGATTTTTCTATATTTTCTCTATATTTCTACCATTACTGCCATGCACCCTTGCCGTGACTTCTGTCACAACATGTCATAGGTTAGCTTATACAGTGACTCACAAAACTGAGTCAATGTTTGGTGCTTTTGGACTATTCATTGAATAGTGTTGAATGTAAAACATATATGAAAAAGGTGTTGGTGCATCAAAGAAAGAATCTGATCAGGGTTATGCAACCATTAAAGAATTATGTAATTCCGATCAGGGGTGATGAAGATATGGGCAATTCAAATCAAGGGCCCATTGACTCAGTTTTGTGAGATGGTGTCAGAACAATCAGAATCCAATACTCCATCTATTATATAACATGCAACCCTTGATAGATGGTTACTATGGTAACCTTATCTTTCATGAGAACTCAAATTAAGGTATTTAATCTCCTCCAACATGTCCAGAACTTCACTACATTCCAATGCACCCCACTTCCTCTGCTTAAAAAGAAAACATCCTCTCCTTGGCCTCTCATGGTCATTCCACTCACACTATTGCCTCAACACTTGGCCTCAGCCAGTCTACAGTATCCAGGACTCTCAGAACTCTCCATCCCAACCAGCCCTGCTCCTCTGGAGGTTGTCCCCCCAAGCTTTCCTCTAGAGATCAACATTCTATTTTATCACAAATTGCTACTGGCAGAGCTGCCAATGCTACTCAGGTCACCAAACACATCAATGAAATTATCCCCCACCCAGTCTCCTCAGAAACAGTCAGAAGACTCCTCAGGAAATATTCATTCAAGGCTGTGGTGAAGAAGAGAAAGCCCTTCCTCAGTGCAAGGCATAGACAGCTGAGGTTGGCTTTTGCTTTGAAGCACAAAGAGTGGACTTTAGAGGACTGGAAGAGGGTCATTTGGTCAGATAAGACCAAAATCAACAGGTTTGGGTCAGATGGGAGGCAGTGGGTCTGGAAACAGAATTGGGAGGGGATGATTGAGAGAGAGGTACAGGGGACAGTCAAGTTTAGAGGGGGAAACATTATGGTATGGGGGTGTATGGGATGGAATGGTGTTGGCCAGCTTGCAGAGATTGAGGAGAAGATGGATGCTGATCAGTTTGTGTCCATTTTGGAGGACCACCTGCTGCCCAGCCTGGAGGAAAGTGGAATTCCTGAGGAACAGGTAATTTTTCAACAGGACAATGACCCAAAGCACAAGTCAAAGATGGCCAAGAACTGGATGGAAAACAACAATATCACTCTCCTTGACTGGCCTGCACAGTCTCTAGACCTGAATCCTATTGAGCACCTCTGGGATCATGCAAAAAAACAGGCTTAAGGAGTATCCAACACCACCCAAGGGAGTTTGGCAAATTTGGGAGAGAGTATAGGAGGTATGGAATAACATACCACCAGAGGTGTGTCAGAATTTCATAGAGAGTATGCCTAGAAGACTTGAGGCAGTAATTAAGGCCAAGGGGGGCAATACCAAGTACTAGAATTGCAACTTACTATTTCTCTCATACCCTCTCACAAAACTGAGTCCATGAGCCCTTGATTTGAATTGCCCATATCTTCATCACCCCTGACCGGAATTACATAATTTTTCAATGGTTGCATAGCCCTGATCAGATTCTTTCTTTGATGCACCAATACCTTTTTCATATATATTTTACATTCAAAGCTATTCAATGAATAGTGCAAAAGCACCAAACATTGACTCAGTTTTGTGAGTCACTGTAGGTTAGTATAGTTTTCCCCTCATATCGTTGTATCAGTATTATAGTGTCAGCAACAACAAGAGCTGCAATACTTGGGAGTGGAAGAGGGAAATGAGCAATGATACTTGTCGGTGTATTGACCAACTCAAGATTGCACTTTAACTAATTACCTAAGAACTATACATATGGTCTGGTGGAGTAGTGGAGTCCAATAACAAGCAATAGAGAGAAGAGTGGAGAAATCATGACATGTAGTTAGTCTTCTGTATAATTTTAGGTGGTTTCAGTGTAGATTAACCTGAGACTTTTAATCTGTAGATGGGTCTGGCAGATAGGGTTTCCTGAGGTTTTCCCGCGCTATAATATCGGAGAGTCGGTGGGACAATGAGGGGAATAGTTCCCTAGATTTTCCTATGATTTCTATAGTATTTATCTATAGGAAGTATATTGCTCTACAGTGAATCTACTGGAGCTGAGTCCCGGGTTTACTCTCCGCTTAGGCGCCGTACCGGGAATCCGGCCTGGGCACCAAAGCGTCAGTTTATATGTTTGTGGCTCTCCCACAAGTAAGATATAGTATGTAGTGATATAATATAATATATTGTGTTGGAAACCCAACTGTGACCCGGCCTTGCTGTACGACGAGTGTTTGTTGTCTTAGTCCTAAATAGGAAAGTACGCTCGGCGCTTAACCTTCCGGTTCAGCGCGAGTGATGGGTTTATAGTTGTAGCCTAATGGCTAGTGTGATGGGGGGCAACGATATAACTATAATTGCTTGTTTTTGGTTACTGTTCTACACTAAATATCTCTTGTATTTATATGAAATAGAAAGGTGATTGGTAAGACGAAAACTTCACGGAGTGAAGTTTAGAAGCCGGCCTAATGCGGCCGTGCGCGTGGTACACCCGCATATATGCGGTGGAAACGATATGGGTGAAATCTTCACAGGGGATAAGATAGAAATAGAATAGAATATGAAATAGAATGAATAAGAAACCACATGCCAGTGTATCTCCTTCCCAACGTGTCCAGATGATGTGAGCCGGCCCTTGGGGTAGGTATGGGGCCGGGTAGAGAGTGTGGTGCAAAACCCGTTCCTAAATTCACGAGAACATTTGTGAGTGTTCTTCATGTTGAATAGAACATCGGTATAAAGTTGCATCCTGCTCTGGGAATTGTTGGAGGAGATATTGGAGTTTTGGTGGAGAATATATATATAAATGACTCAATAATGCCTGGTTCTAACATTCAGCCCCCCCCCCCCATGATCATAGTAAATGGCATGCCAGTTTATTGTGTGATGCGACTTGTGTTAATGTTGCATATTTTGTGTCTTCTGTTGAGTGGCCATTGTGCCTTTTACTATTGAGTTCGATTGATTGATATATGTCATTGAAATTATTTTCTAACAAGATTAAGAGTCTCAGCCTCTCTGACTGAGCTTCCGGGCATTTTCTAATGGCTCTGTGATCTGTTCTATGACTCTATTATGATTTTATGACTTTACGAGTTTTACAACCTATATGGCCAACGCAACAACTAACAACACTGAGTTGTCACTTGCGTTCGCGCACTCTCGTTTTCTGGCACACTTCGTTCAGTGCATCCAGCTCCCGATCAATGTAGGAGCTCCATTATACGGTATCGACATCGGAAACATTTCTTTCATCATGCCAAACCATATGCTGGCTGTCAATGCAGCTGCCATCGCCCCATGTCTCACACATTCTGTTTGAAGGGACATTCACTTTGACTGTTCCTGTCATCTCTTGTGCCCTTATGCATACAATCTGGGCCTGACTTTAATTGCCTGGACAATCCTTGTTGGGTGCACATCCAACGCCACATCGAATTCGTACTACCCTGTGTCCACACAACCATTTGTCCATTATGCCAATTGTCTACTCACTTGTATTGTTCGCACCTCCGTTTACCCCCATCGTACACGCATCGGTCGCACCTTGGTCGCATTCCGCTCATGCCATATGTGCACGTGTGCACCCCCCTTCCACTCATAGCTCATGCCTCCTTTGTGACATTTGGACCTCACTCCATGCGCCGCCCGTTCCTGGCCAGTTCGTGCATGTGCCGGGTTGCGTCTCCCATGTCTACATTGCTTTCATCATATATCCCACTCCAATGCACACACCATTCGCATCCATATCATGAGTGCCAAGCTCTTCTCATTACATGCACCACTGCTGCCCTTGGTGTCATGCTCGCTTGCCGGCGGTCCTTGTTTACGTGCCGGACATGCCCAGCACTTGCACCCCCCTGGTCTCTCATCCCTATCACCTTGCACCACTTCGACCCGTTCGTGTTTCGCTCACCAGAGGTTTTCATGATTTGAACGATCATTCGCAGCTCATCATATCATATGCCCCATTTCATCTTCATATGTGTTATCTCCGTTTGTGCTTGCATGACATCGCTCTCACCACTTGTGTTCCATCTGCTGTGTAGCTGTTATTCCCATATTCCTCTGCGATCCTTTTCATCGCTTACATCCTGTATGCGCCTCGTTCTCGCCATTTGTAGTTCGTTTGCATACCCTCGCATCTCATTCCATGTCACATCCATGTTGAATCCTTCCTTGCCATTTGCCCAGTCTCTCACCTTGGTTCCCGTCCATTCCCTGTTCGTCATCCGCGTTGCCTACATGTCACGCACACGGATTCCTCGGTCGTTCGTACGGCTGTCGCCTACTTTCCTCCAGTCCCAGGTCCATGACTGCTTCACATGCATTAACACGTCATGCAAATTTCATTCGCACGTGTCACCATCGTCCGGCCGCCTGTCTGGATTCCATCATTCCACACCACGTTGCCTTCACGTCACACACGCGGTCTTTGTTCACACTATTGCCGTTGTCGTTTTGCGTGCGTTGCCAACATGTCACACAATGTTTGCTCGCGTGCATCGCCGCTTGCACGCTACTGTTTACCCTCACCACCTGATCTTGTCATTTTCTCACACTCACACCTTGTTGATGTGCAAACCCTTTCCACTCATATATGCTATGAGTTGTCAGGGTTTGAAGGGGCCTGTGGGAATATTTAGTATGTCGTTTTTCTGATTTTTCTATATTTTCTCTATATTTCTACCACTACTTCCACGCACCCCTGATGTGCGCGTATTCTTGTCGCTCGCATGTGACTTCTGTCACAATGAATCATAGGTTAGCTTATAGGTTAGTATATTTTTCCCCTCTTATCATTGTATAAGTATTGTAGTTAGTCTTCTGTATAATTTTAAATGGTTTCAGCCCCCCCACAACCATAGTAAATGGTGTGCCGTTTTATTGTGTGATGCAACTTGTGTTAATGTCACGTATTTTGTGTCTTGTGTCAAGTGGTCATCATGCCTTTTACTATTGAGTTCAATGTGGATGCAGCATGCACCTGACACCTGTCCACCCATGGGAAAAAAACCATGGGTTGATGGGTTCAGGTTGCCCATGGGTGACCCATGCCATTTCCTATTCATAGCCCAAGGAGGATTCTGTATGGGATCTTCTATCAGGTTGACCATTTCAAATTGATATCCAAGGTAACAGTTGAAACCCAAACAAGCACAATGATCAGGAGAAAACATGGGTGATTTGTTTGCGAGGCAACTGACATGTTTCCAGATCCAGAGGAGACTATGATGGTAGAATATCTGCAAGGCAATCACAACATTAAACACATGTATATGGTATTTGCTGACTCTCAAAGGAGAACTTGGCATGCAGCACTGATCCACTTTCGCAATTAGACCTATAACCCCCATGACTTGATTGTTCTTGTTGTTGAAACCAGTCGCCGCATCATTCTCATACACGCGTCACACGTGCATTGTATCCATATCACATGTCTACCGCATTCAGGTCACATGTGTGTCATCATTGACGTGCCAGTGCTAACGCATCTGGGGGAAAGGACGTGCACAGGGAGAGTTACTATATAATAAAATATGTACTAGAATAATAAAAATACAATCAATTAATTTCCCCAAAACATTTTCCCTCCATTTTCCTTTGTCCTGCCCTAAAGCCAAATAGCTAAGTATTCTAATATATTCACCAAGACTTGTCGGCTGCAATTTCCTATCTCTCCTGGCGCCTATCACAGACGGTGCAATTTACTGCTGCTGTGTTCTTTCGGGGCTTGGTTTCGAAGAGATCACTCATTTCGATCACTTTTAATGGCTGTCGCATCAAGATATGGATTCATGTTATCCATGCGACTCTGTGCTGTGGATTATTCGGTACCACCAGAAACCACATGTGTTGTAATGTTCGATTGTGAGAACAACTCAAAGATTGGGATAATATTTCACATTTCAAGACTCCAAGTAGACAGACTCCTTTTTGTATGACTGCCAATGGTGTGTTCAAAAGTGGATGACACGCCGCTAAGTAAAGAAACATGAAATTCAGTGGTTCCTGCATATGATTAAATACCATCATGATGAAGATCGATCGCCATGTGTAGCTGGAGAGTGTTGTATTTGTTGGGACCGCATGATAGACGGGTTGAAATATCACATGCCTTAATCCTACCATTCAAATCTGAGGACATTTTAATGCAACATGTCATCTAGCATTTGACTACCTGTCAGAGAAGCCCGGAACTTTCTAGCTAAAACAATCCAAGACCGCAACGTTCCTCAGTTCCGGCGACACCCAATAGTCCACAGCACAGAGTCGCATGGATCACCTGAACTCCTAACTTGACGCGAAAGCCATTAGAAGTGACCGAAATAAGCGATCTTTTCCAAACCAAGTACCGCAATAACATACCAGCGGCAAATGGCACCCCATCGGGTGCCAGGTTTACACGTGTGAGATAGGAAATTGCAGCCGAAAAGGACACTCGAGTCGGGCTGGTTATGGATGCAGATGCGAACACGGATGCATGCTGCCATGACATACATACTACTCCTTTGAGAGTCACAGAAGACTTCTTTCACGATAGCCGAACACGAGGATCAACACGCAACTCTCCAAATGGGAAAATTTGTTCTGGTGGTCAGCCACGCTGTTTGTGGACGAGTCTGCATAAAGATGTATTTAACCACTCAAACGGTGTGTTCAAAGCCTCAAGTCACTTTGCCTTCGGCTCTTTATTCGCATCTCGCCTTACCTTTGCTCCTGCAATTGCTTGTTCCATTGCCGATATTATAACATAATGGTCCATTCCACATTGGAAAACATGTCAGTTGCCTCAAAAATGGATCCGCCATAATCTCTGCTGATCATTGCGCTTGTATAAGTGTAAATTGAGATCCTGGATTCCAATATGACACTGACATGGAGGCACAGAGAGTGTGCAACAGCCATGGAGGGTTCCACCACAGGGAAGACACACTCGAGCTCTCCATGGGTACCTCCCCGGTGCAGTGCACGGATCAGCGATTCTGAATTTATACAAGGGTCTTAAAGTACGTGAAACCCATTATACCACTGGGTTTCCCATCGGATGTTTTTAGACGCAATGTCAACCAGCACGCCTTGCCGCCACATCCCAAGTGTCTCTGGCTCTCCACCGTTTGATTGTGCACCTATGGTGCCAGTAGCTCTGATGAACTGGGTGTCAATAGATGTTGGTCCATACCGCACTCTTACTTGGGGACAACCTTGATCCATTCCGGAAACCCATGGACCAATACGACATAGCTGCCACAAGGAATCAGAAATAACTTTGTGGTTGCTCCTGATTTCGTCCCGGGCACACTGAGTACGTGAACAGTTTCGACTCAGCTAGCCATGTCAACAAGATCACCAATCTGTCTACAGATGATTGGCAAAATCCTGGACAGCCGACAACGAGTATTCCTCCCTTCCCTGAGGATACATTTTTGGGCTTCGGTCACATCCCTGGGTAAGCCATCATATCGGGTAGTGGCAGTTGTTATGACTTGTTCACTTACCAGGAATCATTATCACGATCCCTCCACGGAACAACTATATACGTGGCAGCTGAATGGGATCTCCGGATCAACTGTATGCGTGGATGGGGTTCCGAGCCAGTAAGCATTTTCCTAGCCATGAAAACAGAACATTTGAACAATGGGCTCGGACAGATCATGTGGTTCACACCCCATGTACGACTGAGAGTATCTCAGAGTCACCACGGTGACAACAAATGCCATGAGACATCAAGGTCACTCGTGGCAACAAACACTCTGGTGCAAATGGGCAGCGCCAGAGACGTCCAATCTGCCCAAGGCTACTCGGTCGACGTGCAGCTCGAGTCACAGCCAGTGCCTGCAAACCCCCCGCATTTTATGGGACCCACCCTCATTCCGAAGACTCCTAAGCTGCACGTGTCGAAAAACTGGAGATGCAACTACACCTCCAAACGCCGCACGTGTCGAGTGAAGTTGGGCAGCAATGCCATGCGATCCGACACTGGTTCACGGTGCACGCTATGAAAGAGCTTCAAGTGATTGAGGCCAAAAAATTGGATATGGCTAAGGCCACTTTTATCACGACGCCATGCCAGGTGGGGATCACAAAAGAGTACAGAGTATATTGCCCGTACGACAATTTCTCCAAGAAAGGAAAGTGGTACGTGCGGCCAGGGAATTTCCAAACGCACCTCAAGAAGTGTGCAGAGAGAGCTGACCAACCCATGACGGAGGAAGCTATCGTCCGCTGGTGCCGCGAAAATATGGCCCTGTATAAATGGAGCGATTCGGCACCTGACTATCCTATGCCACTTGAAGAGGTGTGGAGAATCTCGCCAGTAACCCTGTGACACAGGAAGCTACCCTGAGATGGTGTCCAGAAATACGATTATTTACAAATCGCATAATTCGGCACCTGATTTGAAGCACCAGTTAGGAGGCTGCAGTATTGAGAATTTACGGAGCTAGCTAATCTGACATAAGCTCGGACGTGGGCTCGCGAAAGACCACTCACACAATATCACATTCTTTGTCTCTTCGTACCGTTCTTGTCCGACAGAAATGCAATGTACTTGTATTTCCACCTGGGAGCCGTATCCGCACGATCCGTTGAATTAATATGGCAACCCTTTGAATGTTCAAAATCATGATGTAAGGTATGGTATTCAATACTTGTATTATCAACAAACTAATGAGCTTACGAGAGGGCAATCCGACAAATAAAATTTTCCTCTAACTTTACCCAGTCATTTCTCCCGGAAAATTACTTTCAACGTATCCGTTCTTTGTATATACTCCGTCCCTCCCTATGGTTCTATCTAGATAAATCCGAAAACGGTTGGGTAAATCGCAGGCTGAGGAAGAGACGTGGGTGGACCTCTTGTTGGCTAGTCAGAATGGCCCAATATGTACTCTATTGGCTTGAACCAGAATAAAAGACAGAGCGGTGAGACTTAGAGTCAGGATCATGGGGTGTACAGAGTCGTGATATTTTCATCTCCATCTCCATTTAAGTATTCTTTGTCCTCATGGGAACTAACAGGGGGACGATGTACTGTATGAGGCAGTGAGGTATCCTTAAGGAAGTACTACTGACTAGAACGAAAGTGGCACATGAAAAGATCATATGTTAGAATAAATGCAATCTTGGCCAGATATACTCATCTCGTCCTATAATTGAACATAAGAAATTGCATGCATACACTTGAGAGAAAAACAAACTCGGCACATCTGTAGTTGGAATCCTGATTCCTTACCATTTCCTTTCTTCAGGTGCTGACTCTTCAAAATACCTCCCATTAATGGGCTTCCATTCCCTCCGAATCGCCCTGACCCTCAGTTGCAGCCCATCCGACCCAATCTGAACCTGTTACCCAATCTGCATTCTGTGAAATGCCAGTATCAAGCCTCAGTCTGGACCCTCCATCGCTGAATCCAGCCATCCTTCGTGTGTGCTTGGACATCAATGACTCGGCTCAGGCAATGTGCCCAAAGTACTGAACACCATCCTCCACCGGCAGCATCTGTCACTCCTAGTTCAAGGTTGCACTTCACTTGTGCAGCTTGTGCTGCATGCAAGCTGTGCCAGCCTTGGGTATAATTCAGTTTTCAAATCTGCTCGGCTTCTTCATCTGATTTGCAACCCATTGGTATGATAGGTGGTTGGTGGGTGGGATAATGGTGGTGGTGGAAGAAGTATTTAGGAGATTAATTCTCCTCAAACAATCCTTACATCATTGATTGGTGATGAAAACCTTAAATTCAAACTCTGATTGACCAGCTTCATGAGTTCAGCTATTCTGTTAAGAAGGAGGTTGTAAAAGGGCACCCCTTTCTAATTCTGAATCAAATCCATCACATCTGGGTCACATCCATCTAGGGAATGGCACAGGTCGCCCCCAGGTCAAGTTTTGGTGACCTGCACCCAAACCCATTGACCCATGGGTTTTTTCCAATCAGTGGGCAGGTGTTAGGTGTGTGTCATATTTATTTTGGAGGGTTGGGGTTTCATTGTTTTGTTTTGTTAGTTCTTGCCTTACTGTATGTGTCAGTGGTATATCTACATCATTAATAATTAGATTATTCAACTGCAAAATTGGGAAAGTACATCTCTTATGAAAAAAAACTTGATAGATGGCTCCATGGCTCAAATTTCCAGCACAAGCTGAGCAGTGTTATAATCTTTTGGGTGGACTTCTAGCTGGAGGGCCACGGTGGCACATTACAGTCCACTACCACATGCTTCTAAAACTTTCCTATTGTTCATTTTGGTGAAGGGTGGTCAGGATCTCATTATCTACACAATGTATGAGCATGTATGAGAATGCAAGAATGTTTGAGATCCACCTTGATTACCATAAATGCACACACATTGCTCATTGATGTCATTGATGATTCCTCAGTCAAAAAGCTCTACCACTGACCACCAAAGGGAGGTAGGGAATTGGGATATGGGTTGTAGGGTGCCCAGTTACCTGAGTATAGCTGTCCATCATGACTTGTGAGAGACAAAAGCTAGCCAGCTTGGGAATCCCATCATTGGCAATGAGAATATTGGCCTAGGAAGACACCACAGGGTCTATGCACATAATGCTAGCATACCTGGAGAAGGGGTATCTAAAGAGAAAACTCTAAGGAACTCCTTTTCCCCCCCAACTAGGGCTATATAGGTACCATAGCAATGGTACTCCATTCATCTTGGGCATAGTACTCCATGACCTTTGGATATGGAACCAGGGTGCCAGAGGTGCCAACGGTTGCTGATGATATGGGTGATAGCTGTGAATAATGCCCACTAATGGTGGCTGCCAACCATAGTGCCTGTTGTATATGCAGTTTGGTTATAGGAGTTGGGCATATACTAAACCAAACTTGGTTGGTAGGTTTGGTCCTCACTTGGTAGGCATTGCATCATGACCTGTTTTCTGGGGTTCTCTTGAGAGATCCTATCTTCATGCACTCTAGCCTTCTCTGTGACACTTATACTTTGACCAAGGTCCTAACACACAACTGTGCACTTGCAGTCAGAACAATTGAGCATATCAGTATAGGTTTGACTTAGATAACAACCAGCACTCGCTCTCTACTTACTCTGTGTGCATGACCATGGGTAATACTGCCCACTACCCACCTTGTGACACATGCAATGAAAATTGTATTTTGACTTTGACCCCAACATTGTCTCTGTCCCACCACAGACACATGTTTGGACAGAGACAGCCATATCACCTCTGTCCTTCTACAGACAGTCTCACATATTGCAAGTCATTTTCAGTGGGTTGCAGAGGCTTGCTGTGAATTATACTATGTCCAACATTGCAGGTGACCATTGAGTGCATCAATCCCTCACTGCCATCTATAGCTAACTAAGGACTTGATGTATGGGTAGAAACAATAGAAGAGTGAGCAATGAGCCATATGTACCCACCCTCTGTGTACCAATGATGAGTAAACCAAGAATTCTGACCACAACTGTGATCAACATCAACAACCTATGCAGGCTGTCTTTAATAGTACCCTTCACATAGTGGTCTCTCTCTCTCTCTCTCTCTCTCTCTCTCTCTCTCTCACTGCCAATCCCATATGGTCAGGGCATATTCCTCAAGCAAAGGCTAAAGTAACTGACACAATACAAAAAATTCAGTTGATGGGTTTGTGTCAGGCACTAGTATTGCCGATGATGCATGGGCCAAGCACTATTGTAATAGTGCTGACTTCACGATGCTGGCGGGAAGTGGCCAAGTCCTGCAGGCCAGTTGTAGTGGCTTGGCTTCAACATACTCGTGTATTGTGCCCTACTTTCTGTGCATGCCACTGATTTGGGACAGAAGGGATACCTGGGAGAGTGCTGAGAGAGTGTCAGCCCAAGTAAAGGACTTTAGACAGGAGAAGGGAGGACAAGAAGGCATAAACCTAGTTGATTTCCAGAATGAAGAACCATCTACATACATTCGCTACTTATATAGGTTAAGAAGCAAGATGTGGAACAGGGTGGCACAAGGAATGGAGAACAATAAGGTATGAAGAATCATGTGGACATATTGTCCACAATGATCAAGAATAGAACAATGAAAACAAGGTAATAGAAATGTGGCCAAGAATAGAATAATAGAGGGTGACTGAATATAAGACAATAGGGTCATAAAAAATAAGGAAATGTCCTGAGGTGGGACAGGAAGAGAATAAAGGATAGACGGGGTGGGATTAATGGATAATGAGTGAAGGATGAGTGGATGATGGATAGAAATAGGGCATGTGGATGGTGAATGTGCCAAGCCGAGACCAACATACCAAGTGACTTGTATACAGTTTGGTCACTTGCACATGGAAATAGACTGAGTGTCTGGTCAGCACCACCAAATTACTGATACCCAGTATATGTACTTGACAGTTTGGGTTCTCATGGATTTGAGTGCAGGTCACCAAAGTTTGACCTGTGGGTGACTCGTGCCATTCCTACATGGATGTGGGGAAGAGCATGGGTTATACAAACCTGCACAGGTCATGGGTTTGGGTATCCTTGGGTTTAAGTGTGGGTCAAGCTGAGAGCACCCACAATCTAGGTCTAACCCATGGTGTCAACTATGTTCATCTTAACAAAGTCGCATGTGTATGACATGCACCTGCTGCATGTACATGCATATGACATGCACCTGCTGCATGTACATGCATATGACATGTACCTGCTGCATGCACATGCATATGACATGCACCTACTTTTAGGAATAGAACCCAAAGGCAAGGCAATGGTAAGGTTCTGAATAGGGTTTGGCTTCAACTTATATATTGTGCCCACTGGACCACACTGGACCCTAATTTTGTATCAACTGAACATAATAGTGATAATGGAAATGAAGATGGAAGTGAATGAAGGAAGCTTAGTTGAAATCTTAGTTGATATTCTGACTAAAGTACAGACTAACAAACACACAGGTTTTATACTAATTTCTTTATCTATGATGAGTCCATGTCAAATGGAAATGGATTCCTATAATAGATGAGAAATGCAAGGATTGAAATGAAATAGAGAGTGAGTATTTCAAAAGCATATCTGATGTGCAATGGAGTTACCATAAATGGAATATGACAAATGACCCAACAATAGAAAAGAGTAATTGTGATATTGAAATCAGATGAGGAAAGTGGAGTGAAGTTATAAATAGAAATGGAAAAGCAAAGTGAACAGATTATACTATAAATGGAAAGTGGAGCAGAAATATAAACCGAAACATAAAAGCAAGGTGAATGAATGTATACTATAAATAGTAATACAATCATGTGGTGTTAGACCTTTGCATCTATTGCAACTATCAACAAGACAATTGGGCTTCCCTATTACCCCTTGCAGAGTAAATGATATTTAAGGATCTTTAAGTCAACTTGGCTCATTAGACCAAGCCAAATCATGTCTGCATTGTGTTTGAGGTGCTATTATACTAGTACCAAGTTCTGTCAAGCCTACGATACCGAGCTCTGGTTCACTCGGTAGTACTGACCGAACGACCCTTACCATTTAATCCCACACACCAGTGACAAGTCATTCCTCACTAGTATGTGGTCTCAGCTCAGTACATTTGGTTCATCATTTGGTTCACTTTCCTCATCCCATCCCTTCTATTCTTTATTATTCTTTCATTCCCCATCCTTCCCTTTACCCATTTCCCCTTGGGACATTTACTATTCACTTATTATTCGGTCGTGGCCCTATTGTTTTATATTCAGCCACTTTCTATTGTTCTATTTTTCCACTCACACTCCTACTCGTTTATTTTTGGTCATAACTCATTGTTCTATTCTCGTCTACATCTTATTGTTCTATTCTAGATCACCATGGACAATGCTTCCACATAGTCTCCATACCTTATTCTTTTCTCCATGTCTTATGCCACCCTTATTCCACATTCCACTTCTTAACCTATATAAGTAGCAAATGCATGTACATAGTTCCTGTCAAGTCCACGATACCAAGCTGCGGTTCACTCGATAATACTGACCGACCTACCTTTACCCATATCATCCCTCACTATCATGTGGTCTTGGCTCGGTAAATCCGGTACATCATCTAGACCACTTCTCTCACCCTATCCCCTCCACTCCTTACTATTCTCTCATTCCCTGTCCATTCCCTCACCTTTTCTCACTCAGAACATTTGCTATTCATTTATTAATTCGGTCGGGGCCCTATTGTTTTATCTTCGGCCGTCCTCTGTTGTTCTATTCTCACCCACTCCTTCATTATTTTATTCTCAGCCATATTTTATTATTCTATTCTCGCCTACATTCCTTATTCTATTCTTGATCACTGTGGACAATGCCTCCACATGGTTTGTCATACCTTATTGTTCTCCATTCCTTATGCCACCCTGTTCCACATCTTGCTTCTTAACCTATATAAATAGCAGATGTATGTAGATAGTTCCTCACTCTGAATATCAACTTGGTTCGCACCCCCTTGTCCTCCCTTCTCCTGTCTAAAGTCCTTTGCTCAAGCCAACACCCTCGGCATCTTCACGGGCCTCTCTTCTGTCCAAATCAGTGGCACGCACGGAACAGCAGGGTGCAACGCACGAGCACATTGAAGCCTAGTCACCCCGAACAGTCTGCAGGACTTGACTAACCCCTCGGCCTTACCGAGTCAGAACAATTCCTCAGTCTGAGTATCAACTAGGTTTACGCCTTCCTGCCCTCCCTTCTTCTGTCTAAAGTCCTTTACTCAGGCCAACACTCTCAGCACTCTCCCGGGTATCTCTTCTGTCCCAAACCAGTGGCATGCATAGAAAGTAGGGTGCAATGCATGAGTACGTTGAAGCCAAGCCACTCCGACCGGCCTGCAGGACTTGGCCACTTCCTGCTAGCATCGTCTTGTTGGCACTATTGTAATATCACTTGGCCCATGCATTGTCGGCATTCCCAGTGCCTGACAATAACATTTGACCTTAATCTGACTGCAAAGATATTAGAGAACCCAAGCGTGACATGCTAATAATACATGGCTGCATTCCTATCTCTTCTCATCATCAACAATGTGTAAACTCCATGCAAAAAGAAACACAATGGTTTTAAACCAAAGTTCCCTCTAATGTTGAATGAGGATGATGTTGAAAATGAGCAAAATGAAGAAGAATGTGATGAAGAGATGGATGACTAATCATGAGCAGCCACAATTTCTGTGTGCAGAGAATTAGGTGTCACACTTATATCAAGGACTTATACCTGTGACATTTTGACCTGTTCCATAAATCAATTCATTGTACTGCAACAAGAGTTTTTTTTCCCCCATATTATAGAGCAAGGAATATTCTTTAGACACTTCTTAGCTGTAATATACTTTGTTCAAAATTTAATCTACACAAATTTGAGCTAAAATGAATCTTGGCTGAAATCTGTATCAAGGAAGTCTACTACACTGTAGTTATTAGATTTTTTCTCAATTTTCACCCATTGTCATGCTTTGATCATGTGATGTAGTAAAGAATGAATGTGGCCAATCTTACACCAAGTTATAGCTCCATTTGAAACTTTTGTAGAGTTTCTCCAAGTTCTATTTTACAGTGAAACATTGATTTGGACTTGTAGCACAGACTAAAGCATGTTCAAATCAATTGGCTTCATCAATATTTTAATGCTATAGGGCAACAAACTGTATAGTGCCCCTATGGATTTATTTCAGAAACCACCTAATTTTTATGGCATGACTATTTTTGAAATTAACAACATAATGACCACTAGTTTAACTGTTGATTATTCATCGAGGCTGCATGATACACTAAATATATCCAACCTACAGGATCCTAAGAGTGTTGATCAATTTATCAACTCTATGAAAACTTCAATATTGTGGTTTCAATTTCCCCATCAAATTTCTCATCCCAGATAATCAGGCTGCTGCAAGTAAACCTTCTTTGAGTGTCTTTGCAACCATGATAGGCATGGTGATATCCTCCTGTAATCAGTGTAAGTTGGGCAAAATCAATAAGAGAAGTACATGGATTATCAGACACTTTGAATGACCAGTCTCTGAAATTGTTTTCAAAGAATTTTCCATGTGTTGAATTGGACCATTCTGGAAGGTATCTAGATGCCAAGGCTTGTGACAATACTGGAAGATGTTCTCACCAAAGTTTGGATATTGATAATAGTTACATAAAGCTGAACCTGGCCATCAACAGAATAGGCCTATATTTTCTTGGAATCCTCAAGGATTGTTACAGAAATACTGATTTCCTGATAAATTTGAAATGATAAATATTAAGACAACATAATCATAGAAACCCATCCTGTGACCATCTTGAAGATTAACCTGAGACTTTTAATCTGTAGATTAATCTGAGACTTTTAATCTGTAGATGGGCCTGGCAGATAGGGTTTCCTGGGGATTTCCCACGCTATTATATCAGAGAGTCGGTTGGATAAATGGGGGAATAATCTCCCGGATTTTACTACTATTTTATCTGTATTTATTGCTAGATAAAATGTTGTTCTATAATGAATCTACTGGGAGCTCAGTCCCGGGTTTGCTCTCCGCTTAGGTGCCGATCCGGGAATCCTGTCTGGGCGCCAAAGTGCCGGTTTAACGATTTGTGGTCTTCCCACAAGTTAAATATAATATGTGGTGATATATAATATGTGGTGATATATAATATTAATATGTAGTGTTGGAAACCCAACTGTGACCCAGCCTTTCTGTACGACGAGTAGGTGATGCTCTAGTCCTAAATAGGAAAGTATGCACTCGGTGCTTAACCTTCGGTTCAGCGCGAGTGATGTATTTATGAGTGTAGCCTAATGGCTAGTGCGATGGGGGCAGAGATACAATAATAATTGCTTGTTATACTAGTACAAACTACTCGTGTTATATATAAAATAGAAGATTTATTTATAAGTGAAAACTTCAGGGAGTGAAGTTAGAAGCCGGCCCAATGCGGCCATACGCGTGGTACACCCGCATATATGCGGTGGAAACGATATAGGGAAAACTTCACCCTCTAGAAGAATCCTACACATGTAAGGAACAATTATAACATCACATAAAAGGGAAGAAAGTAGCCAGATATACATAAAAAAAAGATCATAACATCATAGAAACAAGTATATGACAATAACAAAAACAAAAAATTGACATGTCAGTACTATACAAAGCAAGAATTCATGAAAAAAACACTCACAGACCTATAAAGCGACACTATAAAGCATACATCAAGCAATAGAAGAATACAAGCAAAGTAAAGATAATAAATAAGAGTACAACACATGAATGATGGGGGAAACCAACCCACACCCCCCTCTTTAAATACATCTTGAACCAGGTACACAATGTCAGGAATCATATGTCATGCTCCTAACTGACAAACCAAACCAATTACAAATCATCTCCATTA
This sequence comes from Chroogomphus rutilus, assembly GCA_003314275.1. Taxonomy (NCBI): domain Eukaryota; kingdom Fungi; phylum Basidiomycota; class Agaricomycetes; order Boletales; family Gomphidiaceae; genus Chroogomphus; species Chroogomphus rutilus. The sequence goes on along the minus strand of QLPI01001870.1, from coordinate 2,527 downwards.
AGAAATCATCTGCATTGAGAAATCAATAACAGGGACATCTGTCAAGAAAAAATCTATCAAACACCAGCAATTACAAGGGCAATTAAATCTTTCATTTGCCCTGCTCTGATCTAGGATCCCATACAAAATTACTGCATGAAGAAACAGTCAATATAAGTCGTCTAGACTACCCTATATAACTCCAGGTACATCTGTCAAGTCAGAAATGAAAATCAGATGAAACAGGAGGTACACACTGTCACTCATCAGGTCAATCAAACCATTCACCAACCAATTTTGGTTCTGGCTATCATATGGAACTTGTGAACGAAAGGAATTGTTAATATAACTCATATAATGAATCTAGAACACCCTATACAGTTTCAGGGCTATCTGTCAAGCCAAAAATCGAAAAAAATGACCAATTATCAGTCAAATCATTTAATACACTCCCTGATTCAATCCCTGAAAATTGAATGAGTCCAATCAATGAGAACACAGTCAATGCAAGTCTTATAATCGATTCAGAACACTGGTAATAACTCCAGGGATATCTATCAAGCCAAAATAAAAAAATGACCAAGGACCATCAAATCACCATCAGTCACCAGGACAATCAATTGATACAACATATAATTCAATCCCTGAGCACTACACAAATTTTATCAATGAAAATACAGTCTATACAAGTCATATAAACAATCTGAAACACCCTGTATAATATCAGGGACATCTGTCAACCCAAAATCAAATCAATGACCACACCATCAGTTGCAACCAGGAGAACCAATTGATACACCCCCCAATTTCATTCCTGAACATTACACACACCATCTCAACGAATAAAACAATGCATACAAGTAA